>MU675268.1:179345-189829 GCA_026770625.1 Nicotiana glauca
CTATTTCTCCCATGTTCATGATACGAATCGGTTATAGATGTAAGCTTATCACATATGATTGATGTATAATTATTGTATGAAGAAATATTATCCGTGATTATTTTTCTTTATTTTTTCTCTATCCTGTATATCTAGATCTGGGAGTAATTATGTTTAGCTATGATTTACCTTCTTTAATTCTAATAATTAGTTCGACAAGAGGGTTTTATACTTTTTTGTTCAAACAATTTAGTATCTAAATCTGGAATTAATTATGTTTAGCTAAAATTACCTTCTTTAATCTAACAATTAGTTCGACAAGAGAGTTTTATACTTTTTTTCTTCAAACATTATTGAAAAAATTCGAGGCCAAATTTAAGTGGTACTTAATTAAGCATAATAGGAGCAAAATCGTCTTTTTGTTTTCTCTTGATGTTGTGCTGCCACTGCCATCACCATCCTTACACTTTTCGGCTATAGTTGTACGGAAGAGTTTAACAAAAGCAAAAGCTTTGCGTGGATATTTTGGAATTCTTTTTTCTTATGTAAAAGTAATTGTGGGGTTGATATTTATGGATTCAGATTATTTAAGATATGATTACTAGTTACTAGTAATATATTAGAATAGGTTCTCAAAGTAGTCGTTTTTAGTTTTCTTTTCCTTTTTCTTCTGGGATTTGTCCTCATAAATCATGACATACGTAGTGGGGGACATGTTTGAAATGACGGGACAATGAAAATTAAAGTTTCTCAATCTATCATTGGTTTTTTTTTTCATCTGATGTTGCTTCCAATTCTTATTAAGGAAATTTGATAAGGTTTCTTTGGTTATCAATTTTTATATATACTGGCGGAGGTAGAAATTTTTTCAAGAGCATTCCAATATCTATCCTCTCTATATATATAGAGGAAAAAATATTAACCTTGTATATACTACAATTTTAAAACTGAAGGAGGTCCAAATGAACCCATTCTGCACTCTAGCTCCGTCCATAATAGTTCGTAACCCTTTTAATTCTCTCCACCAAAATACTCATTGTCTTGATTGATGAGTGTGGGAGTACACCTTAAACAAAACTATTGTCATAATTTAGTTATACTTTGATCAGCGTCTTGATTTTGTCAGTTAAACTAAACTTCTAATATATAAGTTCTTTGGCTATTTTGTTTAATTAAAGAGATCTTGATAGAATGTTAAAGTTGACTTTAAATCTATTATATCACTTAATCTTGATTAATTTATAAGTTTTGTCAATTTAAGTTTTAATCACGTCTTTTTCTTCGCATATCCGGACAAGCTTCTTTTTTCCTTCTTCTTTTTTATTTCTATTTTAATAAAAATAAATGTGTTGCATGTCATTCACGTTAATCACCATCTTTTCCCACACGTTGAGAAAGCTACGCAGCTTTTATGTAAGTTGTCAATATGAGTAGGTGAGAAATGGATTAAGATATAGGGGTATATTGTATTATAAAAGTGGAAAGAGAAGTCCAAATTAGAGAAGTTACATTGATTTGTACCAAAAGGAAATGAAAGTGAAAAATAGAAATATGTTATCATTTATTAAAGAACGATTTTGATTATCAACTGATTGAACAACTAGAAGCAATTTACTTATGTAATACTAAATGTTCAATATGTCCTATTTGACGGACGGTATTTTTTTTCTATACAATATTTCAAACTTATTTATTAAAGTTATCCTTTATATATATATATACACACACGCACACATTTCGCGCTATAACTATCGTTTTCTTACAATTCATATACAATCCATATTAGTGCCTTAAATTAGAGAATTCAGTTATACCTTTTTTCATTCTCTCTCCTCTCTTCTTCTCTTTCCATATTCTCTGTCTCCCCTCTCCACCCAAAACTCCTTTAATTGAGTGCCAAACTCGGTACTAGACTAAACACCATTCTCCCTACAATAAGATAATAACCATTATCTCCACTTTGAGTGCTACCAATTGGAATTTAAGTAAAATGTTCAACGCCCCCAACTTCGTCGATGTAGCACTAGCAACAACAACAACAATAGAAACTCGACGATGATTCTTTTAATGTGAAATTCAAAATTTCTCCATCCAAATCATCCAGTTTCATCAGTATTAAAGTTTTTCAGTTGAAACAAATATGAATTAGTGCTTATGAGTCGATTTGGAATTCATTCTCTACTTTTTTTTCTTGAATAGATGGAGTAAGAAAATAATAATGTATAGTACAACAACTTATAAATTCCGTACAAATTTGATACATCTACAACAACATACAGACTAAAAATAAATTTTATATAAATAATTATATAGTATACAACTTATTTATAACTTATCTATAACTTTCATACATCATTTTTACCTAGTTAAATATAACTATAACATCATACAACTTAAATATAATTTTCATATAAATTTTATACAGTATATCTTTTGTATGTATTTTGCAACGGCCCGATCGGTCATTTTACTTTTTAGATCCCCGTTTCCCTAATTAAGACTCCTCGCATGTGCCTTTACTGTTTTATGACATGCGGAGATAGTTCGCTTTGGTTGGAAGGGTTCGAGTTGAAATCAAAACGCTTAGCTACTTAATAGTGGTCAAGTTTGACTTGAGTCAACGTTTTGAGTAAACGACCTCGCAACCGGGATTTGAAGATTTTCATAGGTTTGTATGATAATTTTGGATTTGAGAGCATGTCCGGATGTTGATTCGAATGTCCATAGGTCGTTTTGGCTTGAGTTGGAAGAAGTTAGAAAGTTGAAAGTTTGGAAGGTTGAGAAGTTTGACCAAGAGTTAACTTTATTAATATCGGGGTCAGATTTTGAATCCAGAAGTTAAAAAAGGTCCATTATGACATTTACGACTTGAACACAAAATTTGGCGCTATTCCGAGTTGATTTAGTAGGAATCAGACACGTGGATGTGTTTTAGAAGTTCTTGGGTTTTATGATCGAATTTATGCATTTTGGAGTCCGATTCGTGATTCTGTATGTTATATAGGTATTTTGATTACGTGAGCGAGTTCGTATATGGATGGTTGGTGTGGAGCCCCAGGGGGCTCGGGGGGAGGGGGGGGGGAGTTTTGAACGAGGTTCACATTGTTGGGAGAACTTCAGTTTTCTGGATTTTGGTCTGGTGCTACAGGTCTCACAAATGCGAGGTTTTGTTTGTATTTCCAAACCAGGCCTTTGTGAGGTTGGGAAAAACACTGGTGTGTTTGCATTTGAGAAGGATTTCATCGAAATTGCGATGTCATCTGGGCATGGCATGTTTCGCATTTGCGATCCCTTTTATCGCTTTTGCGGGTTGCCCAACTTTGCATTTGCGAAGTATTTGGTTGCAATTGCGACCTTAGCAGAGATGGTCAGGCTTCGCATTTGTGATGCCTTTGTCGCATTTGCGATCATTGCATTTGCGAACCAGATATTGCAAATGCGATATCTGCGACTGGTGCAAGGGCTTTTATTACGGGACTTAGATTCTTTTCCCTTATTTTCCACTTAGTCTTAGGCGATTTTGAGAGCATTTTGTGGGAATATTTCATCAACATCAAGAGGTAAGTGATACCTATCAATCTTTAGCTAAATACATGGATTTTGGGTAGATTCAACATAAGATTAAAGAAAAAATTGTGTGATTTTTGGTAGAACCTACGGTTTGATAAAAATATGGGATTAAATCAGAAAATAATTATGGAATTGAGTAAAAATTATATATTTGGGTTCGTAAGGTGATGGATAATATTTATCTTTGAAAATTTCAATTTTGGTTGAGTAATTACTCTAGTAGCTAAATTATGAACTTTTGGGTATATATTGATTAATTTATACAATATTTGGCTACTTTCGGATTATTCGGTGCCGACTTGAGACTTGTAGAGTTATTTGTGGACCATAAAGTGAACTTTGGTACGAGGTAATTCTCTTGCCTAACCTTGTAAGAGGAAATTTACACCATAGGTATTTAAATTTCTATTTTCTACTAATTATGGGATCTACGTACGCACAAAGCGACAAGATTCCGTGCATAGATAGAATTCATGTTATGTCCGTCAGACATAGACCTTTATTATTCCATTACTTGCACTATTTGGACTCAACTTTGTCACTCCCCAACCTCGGGAGGTGCGACCGGCGTTTAATCAAGTGAACCTGACTGAGCAAGCCTTACCGAACACTTTCTACCCCAAATCAATATGAATATGGAACCCTTGCCTTTCATTAATTTTGACGAGAATACATGGTGCATACTACATCATTGGTTCATTTCATGTCACAAAGATTTACCGTACATAAGCTAGCTTCAAGGATTCTATAAGAGTTACAGTTTATAGAGATCACAAGTTTAGGATTACAACATATACAGTGGACTCCCTGAGCACCCGTACATAATCCACACTAGTGTCTTTGGAGCCTTTAAAGATACAACAGATAAACATAACTATGCTGGCAACAAGGCCCCGGCTATACCTCAAAAGTGAAACGTTGTAATAATAAAAGATACACCATATAGCCCCATGGAAGAAAAAGGGGCTCACCGAGACTTCAAGTAGAGAAACGCTCCGCTACACACGATCGACACTATACGCTATGGAGCCACCTACAATCATAACACGAATGTAGCGCCCCCGATAAAAGGGACGTCAGTACATTTGAATTGTACTGGTATGTATAACTAAACATCATTTTACTAGAAAGAACTATCAAATAAATACAAGCAATTAATACGGGCAAATCAAGAAACAATTCATATAATCTTTCAAACAATTTCCCAACATAGATTTGGGCATATCTATCACATGTTAACCACTATTCTCACTACCACCGCCATCTCGAGCGGAGTCCGGCCACGACCCGACCGGCTAGGTCACCTCCTTGGAGGCACTCTCAATCAATAATTCATTTCCCTTATCCGGAATTCAATATCAGCACATTACCACCATGTGTGCGTCATGGTGTCCGATCACGACCCTATCGGCTGGGTTACCTCATTTGAGGCATTACTCCATTCTCATTAGTCAACACTTCAAGTCTTTATCCCACACATATCATAACAATTCCTGGGGCACTCATGGCCACCATCACCACATTGTTTCCCCTTTCAATATTCATCTTACAAGTTGTGGTCATAGACACACATATCAAGGATAATTCAAGTTGCAATCACAGGTAAGTGAGCACATAGCTAGCATAAATAATTCTTTGTTTCAATGTTGGCTTATAGACCAAATATTTTAACACATAACAATACTTTTCATCATTATCTAATTGTCAAGATTCGGCACATTATTCACAATGAGGCACACCCTTCACGAATATGTATAGATATATGCAAATCAATTAATGCATAATATCAATCAATACACTAACCAATTCAACTCTTACCATACTTTCGTAATAATAACGGAGCTCAATTTCTAATAAAAAGGGGTTTTAGCCATACATACCTTAATAAAGCTTTTCCTTACTCTTTTACAATTTTCGGAACTCTTAGCACTTCGATCTATTGAGTAAGAATTACAAATTAAATCGAGAATTAGAGACGAAACTGAAGTTCTAGCTTGGTTTGAGCATATCATCAAACACTAAAGGTGCATTGAGATCTTAGCCCCTTTTTGTGAGGAATTTATATCATTTTATACCCCCAACTACCTTCTTTTTAGTTTTCTACCTTTCAATATCCTATGGTTTGACATGCATGTAGAGAACATGATTCTTATACTCTTGAATTACTTCTCTACTGGCCCCATGTACCTAAGTATGGAAATAAGAGCTGAGATTATGAATCTTACCTCTTGGGAATGAAAATTTAGGTGTCTTCACTTGATTTTCTTCAATGTTTTAGCAAGGCTCAAGGAGAATTTGATGGGAGACACTTTCCACCTCTAAGACCCTCTCTCTCTCTCTAAAAGTCTCAGAAGATATGCTTAAAATGAGCTATAATATCGAATATATCGATAGGGAGGTCGGGTTAAAAATTAGAAAATTGGAGCCCCGAGTCAAATATGCGATCGCAGAGTAAACATGCGGTCCGCATAATGGACCGCAAAATGCTCCCCAAAAACTAAACATTCTGACTCAGTCTGTG
This sequence comes from Nicotiana glauca, assembly GCA_026770625.1. Taxonomy (NCBI): domain Eukaryota; kingdom Viridiplantae; phylum Streptophyta; class Magnoliopsida; order Solanales; family Solanaceae; genus Nicotiana; species Nicotiana glauca. The sequence continues at coordinate 185,416 of MU675268.1, forward strand.
GTAAGAATGTGGTCCGCATTCATGTTCTGCAGTCGCAAAGTACACCGCAGAACTGACCCTCACAAAATTCAAAGGAAAATATGCGATGACTATGCAGTCCGCATTTCGATTATGCGACCGCATTTCGATTGCATAACTGACTTCAATTTTAACCAACATTCTGCCTCACTCTGCGGCAGATATGCGGTCCACATTTTGATTATGCGACTGCATTCTGGACCGCATTTCTTGCATTTTTATGGAAACTTATTCTTGATTTTTTAATGCATTATTCAATCCAAAAAGGTCCGCGCCGCGGCGAGCTTTATGAATTGTTAATACATGCTCCTAACTTGGCACCATGGAATCCAGGTTTTTGAGTAGGGATTTCACGGGGCCTTACAAACCTTTAGATTAATTACTTGTATTACTGAGTAAAACTTGGTTAAGGATAAGGTTAAATTGAGCTTTATCTCTTAGATAGTTGGCGGAAATGTTTAACTATTTATGGAAATTATATCCTTTTATGGGTTTACCTCGGAGTTGTAAATGTGAAATTCCAAATCCGTAAAGTTTTCCTATTCTCAAGGATTGGGCCAAATGCCTTGGCAATATTTATGTCACGATCCCAATTTTTCTTCCGTAGGATGTCGTGATGGCACCTAGTCTTATGGACTACGTAAGCCTAACACTCGATGAAATAATAACCATAGTTAACTAATGACTGACTAATACGAAATAGAAATCTTCATACAAAACTTACAATCCCAAAATCGGTAGCACAAGTCATAAGCTCTACTGATATTGCTAGAAAAACCTCGACATACAACTGTTTCAAAATAGAGATAAAACAGTGTAAGTACAATATCAGAAAGTGACTCCGAAGCATGCGACCACAGTAGCTGGTTTACCTTAAGTCTCCACAACAAGATCCGAACAACTAGCGCAATCGACTATCTCTGAAATACTTGGATCTAAATAAAAATGTGCAGAACCGTAGTATGAGTACACCAGAGCGGTACCCTATAAGTATCAAGATTAACCTCAATGGAGTAGTGACGAGGGAATGTCAAGTCACCTAGTGGACTAAATAACCTAGACAAATATTGGTTTAGAACTAACTGAATACGATATCTCTACAAAGCTATGCATAATGACAACAATAATACGGTACTTGCAGTAGGAAATAAAATCAACAATTAGCAGCGGGACACAACAAGTAATAACATAGTAGAGTAAGCTGAACACAGTTTAAATCCGGTAAAAATAAATAAAGTAAAGTCAAGTAACAACTCGATAAGAATAACTGCTTTCACACCAGGTTGATCCAATAATCTCCACGAGGATCAAACCTCAAAATAGTCACAATTCACGAGTCCTAATTCGTGAACCCTAATCACTTGCTATCTCGTGCCTTCATTACAACTGGTAACTGCACGGACGACTTGCGTGCCAATAGAACAATTCTCACATAGAAGGCAAGTAGATGAGGGTATGTATAATGATCAATAAAAACAGGATCCATCTTCTTAAATCGATAGGGGTGGTTAATTACATGTATAGTTGTGCAAGTGTGCTGTCACAGTTCAGGCCAATGAGTAAGAGTAGAGGAAATGAACGACATATAAGAAATAATACTCCGGATTTCACACAAGGTAAAACTCACACAAGTTAGGCACGCCTCTACATAAATATCAACAACAACAATGCCCTTAGGACATCACAAATCAATCCTGCCATAGCCCACCTTGTCTCGCCACGTGCGTAATAATAAAGTAAATGCCCGCCTTGTCTCGCTGCACGCACATAGAAATGTTCCCACCGTGTCTCGCCATATGCGCAAACACATAGATATAGCCCACCTTGTCACACCGCATATGCAACATCAATAATAACAATAGCACGATAGGACCCCGTGTAAACAGCTAAACAAATTCTCCCAACAATATTACGTTCCGAAAATACAAGAACACAATCAAATGACCTTCACAATATGTGCCCATATTCTACAACATTTCCTCTAAACAGTGTGAATACCACCGATGCGCATAGACCTCGGCTCAACAAATTGAGCAACAACAACAATAATAATACGAGAATACAACAAGTGAATCAACTTAAGAGCTTTGAAACACAAAGAAGCGATAGAACGAGCTCACAAAGAATAAACAAAATAGAGATACTAGTCTCAATAAGAATAGCTCAACAAGGGAGAAATAATATGTAACAAATGATTCAACAAAAGTACAATCCGATAACAAGGGAGATAACATGAGCCAATAATTCCAAATAAGGATAAATCAACTATGATAAGGGATAAAGAAACTTTATTTAGGGTTTTTAATGACCCAGCCGGTCATTTTGAGAGATAGAGCCCCGATCCCCTATTAACTGCTTTCCCTATATTTGTTTATGGTATTGTGACTTGTCGGGAGGTTTCATTTTAGTTTTTGGAAGTGTTTGGGACACTTAGTCCCTAAATGGAGGTTTAAGGGGCGTGTCCAGATTGTGTTTTGGAGGTCTGTAGTTCATTTAGACTTGAAATGGTGAAAGTCAAAGTTTTTTGAAGATTTGGACCGGTAGTGGAATTTTTGATATCGGGGTCGGTTTCCAATTCTAGAAGTTGGAGTAGGTCCGTAGGGTTGAATATGACTTGTGTGTAAAAGTTGGGGTCAAATGGACGTGATTTGGTCGATTTTTACATTGGTTGTTAAATTTGGAAGCTTCAAGTTCTTTACGTTTGAATCAGAGGATTAATTATTATTTTAGCATTGTTTGAGGGCTCGACTAAATTCGTATGGTATTTTAGGGTTAGTTGGTATGTTTGATTGAGGTCCCGGGGGCTGGGGTGAGTTTCGGGTGCTTAACGGATGAAAAGTTGGACTTATGAAACTGCTGAAGTTGCTGCACCAAGTGCATTCACACCTGGGCACTTTGGGCCGCAGGTGCGGTGCGACACAAGTGGCCACGGAGCTGCAGAAGCAGATTTATCCTTGTCCAGCTGGGATCGCAGGTACGTTGATTGGTGCACATAAGCAGATGTGCAGAAGCGGTAGAGGACCGTAGGAGCGGGCTCGCAGGTGCGGCCTAGTGCTCACAGATGCGGTCCCAGGCTATTTAAGTTGCCTTTGCACCTGCGATAGATTTTTTGGAGGTGCGGGACCGCAGATGCGGTTGAAGGCTAGCAAAAGCAAAATCTCTGGTAGAAAAAGGGCTAAGTGTGAGGGTTTGAATTCATTCTTCATTTTTGGACTTGAAGCTCGGAAGCGATTCTTCGAGGGATTTTTAGAGAAAGCTTCGGGGTAACAATTCCTAACTCATTTTTGGTAGCATTACATTAATCCATAGTTGTTTTCTTCATTAAATTAAGGAATTTGGGTGAGAAGTTGGGAAAATGGGGGGAAAGTTCTTCAACTGAGTTTCTGAGTTTTGATTGGTATTTAGACATCTGATTGGCATAATATGGTATGGTTAGACTCATGAGTGAATGGGTGTTCATAATTTGTGATTTTTACCCGATTTCTAGACGTGGGCCCGAGGAGGATTTTTGGACGATTTTTCCAATTTCTTACATTAGCTTGATTTCATTAGCTAGATTAGTTTCTTGTAGTAATATTTATGTTATGTAATTTATTTTGTCTAGATTTGGGCCATTCAGAGCCGGATATTCGTGGGAAAGGAATTGTGACTGATTGATTAAGCTTGGTTCGAGGTTAGTGGCTTGCCTAACCTTGTGTGGGGGAACTCCCCTTAGGATTTGGTACTGTTTTTGATATATGAGCGCTGTGTATGTGAGTTGCGAGTGTGTATACGGGCTATTTGTTGCAGAACCCCATTTTCATTAAGATAAATACATGTTTCCCTTTAATTGATCTACACTAGCATATATAATTATCCTATTTAGTTTAGAACAACATGTCTACATGTCTTAATTACTTATCTGAACTCTATGCAGCATGGTTAGTGAATTTCTGCTTCTTCCTTGACTTGTACTTAGTCTAAATTGTAGGATTTCGTGTTGGAGTGGTATTTCTATCATTTGAGCTGCATATTTACTTTAGGACTACAGAATGGTATTCTGGGAGATCCCCCTGTACTGCATATTTACTTTGGGACTACGGAACGATACCGGGAGATCCCATGTAGTGCATATTTACTTTGGGTCTACGGAACGGTATTTCGGGAGATCCCCCTATACAGCATATCTACTTTGGGAATACAGAACGGTATTTTGGGAGATTCCTCTACACTACATATTTACTTTGGGACTACGGAACGGTATTCTGGGAGATCCCCTATACATTTACGTTTGGGACTACGAGACGGTATCTCGGGAGATCCTCTGTTGTTACCTTTGTGTACTGAGCTGTTCAATTAAATTTCAGTCTTTATTTTACTGCAATATTTATTTCTTCCTTGCTTTATATATATGCTA
>MU675268.1:198908-222253 GCA_026770625.1 Nicotiana glauca
AGGCAGAACTGTTCTAAGAAACAAACAAGGTTTAGGTTCAGCATACAGGTCAAACATGGTGAAGTCTGATTAAGCTAAATGCCTATGCTAGTATTAAAACAATCATGGCTTAAACACAGTGAAAGAAACACTTCAATTAAACAGATAGGACACATGAATTAAGCCATAAACATACTTTATTACATGTTTATAGTTTAGAATAGGTAAAAAGCTGACAAACAGATCGAACCTTAAACTAACTTAGGAGAGTGATTCTAAATAACTCAGTCTTAAGTTAACAATATTATCAAATTAACAAATAAAGGACAAAATCATGCTAGGAGTTGAAACATGCTAATCACAAAAAGCATAGAGAAGGAAATTGAAAAAGCTAGGGCATACCAGTTAAGAAGAAAGAAAGTAAAGATGCAGCAACAATTAAGTTCCAAAGTAATTTGGCTTTGGCTTTCAGCCAGCCAAACAATAGCAACATAATGCAGAAATCATAACAGGAGCAATATTACATACCACTATGTTTTATAAAATGATTCTACTCCATCAATAAATGCACATTTTCGAAAACTTTATTTCTGTGATAGCTAGGTGTTACCCAGGGTAACTCGAACATGGATTCCAGAGCAAAGCAAAGCAAAACAAGTAGACAAAGGCACAAACCAACCCCTCCCCCCCCCCACAAAACACATAATTTTCTTTGAATGCGGGGACAAGGAATAACCACAAGTACGCGTGCCTTAAATCATCACCTTCATAACAACAGAACCTCCAAGCGCAAATAAATCTCCAGCTAAGAAATATTCTACTCATATTTGCTATTTGTCTACTGCATAAGGCTAAGCATTGCCTTCTATCTCCATGAGACTAAGCCCTATCTCAAATCTTGCATGAGGCTAAGCCCTGCCTTCCAAATTTGCATAAGGCTAAGCATTGCCTTCTCTCTGTGTGAGACTAAGCCCTGTCTCAAATCTTGCATGAGGCTAAGCCCTGCCTCCCTATTTGCATTTGGCTAAACATTGCCTTCTCTCTGCATGAGACTAAGCCCTATCTTAAATCTTGCATGAGGCTAAGCCCTGCCTCCCTATTTGCATAAGACTAAGCATTGTATTCTCTCTGCATGAGTCTAAGCCCTATCTCAAATCTTACATGAGACTAAGCCATGCCTCCCTATTTGCATAAGGCTAAGCATTGCCTTCTATTTGCATGAGACTAAGCCCTATCTCAAATCTTGCAAGGCCTGCCTCCATATTTGCGTAAGGCTAATCATTACCTTCTCTTTGCATGAGACTAAGCCCTATCTCAAATATTGCATGAGGCTAAGCTTTGCCTCCCTATTTGCATAAGGCTAAGCATTGCCTTCTCTTCGCATGAGACTAACACCTATCTAAAATCTTGCATGGGGCTAAGCCCTGCCTCCACATTTGCAAGAGGCTAAGCACTGCCTCCCTATCTGCATAATGCTAAGCATTGCCTTTTATTTTGCATGAGACTAAGCCTTTTCTGAAATCTTGCATGAGGCTAAGCCCTGCCTCCCAAATTTGCATAAGGCTAAGCATTTCCTTCTCATGAGACTAAGCATTGTCTCCCTCTGCATAAGTGTTGCTGTATTCTAAACTTTGCATTATATTGTTATCTCGGGGTTAGGCTCTGCCCCAAACAAGACCAAGCTTTGTCTTGTTATCACCTACCTCTGATATCATGTCTCTGCACTTCATGGGCTGATCTATAGCCGACTTGTCCAAAGGCTTCATAGTCCAAAGGCATTATCCTCAAAGCCTGAAGACACCATGTTATGGCCTAAGGATCTCTCAAGATCGCAAATTATTATTCAAAGGCATTATGGTTCAGAGGCACCATTTTGATGGCCCGAGAACATCATTTCATGGCCTGCAAATCCCTTATCTCATGCTTCGTGGCACGGGATATCATGGTCTAAGGACGTCATCTTCACTGTCCAAAGACAACCTTCATATTCCAAAGGGAACTTGCATCATGTTTAAATTCTCGTAGTAATATATACACTTGTATGCATCGTGTTTTAAGTTTTGTAGGAAATCCAGGAGGTAATCGTTCTTCAAACATGAGCAACCTTCGCTCTGGTTTTCACTCATACCATTTATGCCTTGCTGTTATTTCAAACGTAGCCGATTCTCATCGATTGCTCGCCTTTACTCTATGATCGTTTAGATACCAGCCTTGGGATACATCCATTATAATGTAGATTCACATTCATAACTCTGCATAAACCCATCTGATTCTGTCTTACCCAAAAGAACCAAAACATACGGTCGTTCCTATAACAATTCCATCGGTTTCATTCGCTGTTGGGTCTAGAACTACACACGACCCGATTCTCGTAAAACTAGGGATATGTAGGTAGCTCAGAGACCAGGGTGCGACCTATATTTTTCAAAAAACCCTATTCGGTCAAAATCGATCATCATTTCTTTACCCGATAACTCTTTCATCCTTCTCGAGTAAAGAGGGGCAGTTGTTGATACCCAATTTTTTCCTCATATATTTTAAATATGCATATATATCTTCAAAGTGATGTACGTACATTGTTATTAGATTTACAAACATGACCAAGTATTTCTATAATTTTAAAGGCTTCAAATCAATTTTATTTTTGTATTTTTTATTATACAAATATCCAATAATTATCCCTCGTATCATTTTTATGATGATTTCATCCTCCAAATTTATCGTTCATGCCCATATAATGGTTAAAAATTTTAATTGCATTTTTTATAGTTACATTTGCATTTTATGGCCAGAATTGCATATTTTGCAATAATAACCCATATATATGCATAAATATATTATCTATACAGAAAATGACTTTTAAAAGTTTTATAATATTAAATAATTATTTTAAATTATTTTCATGCACAAATTACATTTTTTATCATTTATTAATTATTTTTATAAATTATTTATGTGTATTTAAAACATAGCCCCTTTGCTAATTAATTTTCGGACCTACCCAGCCCAATACCCTATCCAGCCCAATAACCCAATACCCAACACCCTAACCTAACTACCCATAGCCATACCTGTCCAAATTAAACCCGCCCCACCCAAAATCTAATCCTGGCCGTTGATCTCACAAGATCAACGGCCCTAAATCATTTATCCCTTCTAAATATACCAAACACCCCCCAAATCCTAATTCATTTCTTCCCCCACTCGTCGTCTTTTGATGCTCTCATCTCCTCATCTCCTTCACTATCACACCCTAGCCCGCCCTCACACTTTCCCTTTTGATTCATGGGATCTTCCCTTGATTCCTTGCCTTATTTGGCTTTGTTTCTTTATTAGCTACCCGATCTTGATGTTACTTATTTCATTTTCCTCAAATGGAAAGTGAATCTCAAGAGACTCGAACCAGATCTGGTTAATCTCTCATATCATGGCTATTTCTGTCTATGTTCATCCCAATACCTGTGAGTACGAATATTTTTGTATCTTAGGGTTTCAAATCTCTGGTTCAAATCAGATTGGGTTCAACTTCTGTTTATTTTTTTTATGAATCTAGCTATTTTTGGTTGAATCTGTTTAGATTTTCCCAGATCTGAAATGAGTTTATGTTCGTTTTGGTATTTCTCCTTTGAAATTTCAATACTTCTGTCTCTTCTATTATTATTCTTGACTGATTTTATTTACCCTAAAACTAGGGTTTTTATTTCCATGGATTTTTTCAAAATAAATGTTTTAACCCTTAAACATATTCGTATTTGGGTATCTGTTAGGGTTTCCTTATTTATTTTACTGATTTTACTTGTTTTTGTATTTTTGCCTATTTTCTTAGGGTTCCGATTATTTGTTTATTCTTATTATTTCTACCTGTTTGCCTTTAACTCTATCGATTAATTAGGATTGAAATTAGCCGTGTTGTTTATTTATTTTATTTTACCTATTCTTTCCTTTAGTAGTAACGATTACTAGCCTGATTTTATGTTCTGATTATTAATGTGGACTTCTAATTGATTCTGGAATTATTCCTTACCTTATTTGACTACTGATTGATTCCATTAACTGATGCTAGCCCGATTTTATGCATGTTAGTTGATCTATGCCGACCTTAATTGATTGATAATTTATTTTTATACCTTATTTGGGTAGGACTGGTTCATTATCTTATTTGTTTACTTCATTGGGTGTTATTTAAACCACCTTCCTCACTCCCTTTAGACAAAACTACAACTCTCAAACTTTCCTATTCTCACTACTAAAACTTAATATCTCAAGTAAATTAGATGAACTAATGATTGTGACACTTTTAGAGACATTGCGACTTCTTTGCATTAGAATTTTGAGGGTCATCGTCAAAATTCTGCCCCAGTTACTTAACCGATTTCTGAATGTCTTGCATATGATTGCGTCGGCTGGACTTGCTCCAGAATTTTGTGGGTCCTCCTCAAAATTCTGCCCCAATTTTTGGTTTTGGGAAAATGAAGATTTTATTAAGATATGATCGAACCCATAGGGCTGCCTACGTATCCCCTCTTAAATGAGAATCTGGTCAAGCGTGGTTCAGTTACATCTAATGAAGATAATGTGAACGATCTAAACATAATATCTCTTGACTGCATCTGAATTGATAGGTTTTGGCCAAACTTCTCCATCCATTTCTGCAAGTATGAGTGCTCCTCCTGTTAGTACCCTGTGAACCACGAAGGGACCTTGCCAGTTGGGTGAAAATTTCCCTTTGGCTTCATCTTGATGTGGAAAGATCCGCTTCAGCACTAGCTGCACCGGTGCGAATTGTCTTGGTTTGACCCATTTGTTAAAAGCTCTGGACATTCTATTATGATAAAGCTGACCGTGACATACTGCATTCATTCTTTTTCCATCTATGAGGGCTAGTTTCTCAAAGCGGCTCCTTATCCATTTTGCATCACTGAGTTCGGCTTCTTGTATGATCCTTAAAGAATGAATTTCCACCTAGGCGGGAATGACGGCTTCGGTACTATAAGCCAGCAAATAGGGAGTTGCTCCAGTTGATGTGCGGACTGTGATATGGTGCCCAAATTGGGCAAAGGGTAACTTCTCATTCCATTGCTTGTGTTTTTCTACCATCTTCCTTAGTATCTTCTTGATGTTCTTATTGGCAGCTTCCACGACTCCGTACATTTGAGGCATGTATGAAGAGTCTTTGTGCTTGATTTTGAAGTTTTCACACATGGCTTTCATTAGATCGCTATAGAGATTGGCGGTATTATCAGTGATGATGGATTCAGGGACCCCGAACCGACAAACAATACGATCCTTGACAAAATCTGCGATGACTTTCTTGGTTATAGCTTTGTAAGATGCAACCTCTACCCATTTTGTGAAGTAATCGATGACCACTAAAATGAAATTGTGCCCGTTTAAAGTAGTGGGCTCAATCGGACCGATGACATCCATTCCCTAGGCATCAAAAGGCCAAGGTGCACTTATTGCATTGAGTTCATTTAGCGGTACCCTTATCATGTCTGTATTTATTTGGCAATGATGGAATTTCTAGACGTACCCGATGCAATCTATTTCCATAGTCATCCAAAAATATCCAGCTCTGAGTATCTTTTTGGCTAGAACAAAATCGTTCATATGTGGTCCACAGGTTTCGGCATGTATCTCCTCGAGCAGTTTGCAAGCCTCTTTTGCATCAACACAACTTAACAATCCCAGATCAGGAGTTCTTCTGTACGGGGTTCCTACGCTTTGGAAGAAGTGATTGGACAGCCTCCGCAATGTGCATTTCTGAGTATGGTTTGCTTGTTCTGGGTATTCTCCTTTTGCTAAATATTCCTTGATGTCGTGGAACCAAGGTTTTCCGTTTGTTTCTTCTTCAACATGAGAACAGTAAATCGACTAATTATAGATCTTCACTGAGATGGGATCGATGAAATTCTTGTTTGGATGTTGTATCACTGATGACAAGGTGGCCAATGCGTCTGTGAACTTGTTCTGGACTCTTGGAACATGTTTGAATTCTATCTTTGTGAACCTCTTCATCAATTCTTGCACATGATACAAGTATGATAGTATCTTGGTGTTTTTCGTAGCCCATTCTCCTTGAACTTGATGTACCAGAAGATCTGAATCACCAATTACCAACAACTCTTGTATATTCATATCGATGTCCAAATTGAGCCCCATGATGCAAGCCTCATATTTTGCCATATTGTTGGTGCACGGAAACTTAAGCTTTGCGGATACCAAATAATGTTGACTTGTCTCTAATACCAAGACCGGTCCAATACCCACTCCTTTGAAGTTGGTACCTCCGTCGAAGAACATTCTCCAACCATCATAGACTTCAGTAATGTCCTCTCCTACGAATGACACTTCTTCATTAGGAAATACGTTTTTAGTGGTTTCTATTCCCCTCCCACAGTATTTTCAGCAAGATGGTTTGCCAATGCTTGTCCTTTGACTGACTTTTGAGTTACATAGATGATATTGAACTCACTTAACAATATCTGCTATTTAGCTAACTTTCAGGTAGGCATAGGCTTCTAAAATATGTACTTTAGAGGATCCATTCTTGATATGAGGTATGTGGTATAGGTACAAAAGTAATGCCTCTATTTCTGAGTTGTCCATGTCAAAGCACACCAAATGCGTTCTAGCAGAGAATACCGTGCTTTGTAAGTTGTGAACTTCTTATTCAAGTAATATATGGTTTGCTTCTTTCTTCTTATCTCGTCATGTTGTCCCAAAACATAGCCGAAAGCCCCATCTATTACGAATAAATAGAGTTACAAAGGTCTTTCAGGTTCTGGGGGGATTAGGACCGGTGGCGTGGACAGGTATTCCTTAATTTTGTCAAAAGCCTTTTGACAATCTTCAGTCCAACTAGTTTCATCATCCTTCCTCAACATTTTGAAGATGGGTTCACATATTACCGTGGACTGAGCTATGAAGCGGCTGATGTAGTTGAGGCGCCCAAGAAGCTCATCATGTCCTTTTTTCTCCTTCGTGCTGGTAAATCTTGGATAGCTTTAACTTTTGGCAGGTCCAACTCGATTCGTCGGTGGCTGACGATAAATCCCAACATATTTCCTGCAGGAACCCTGAATGCACATTTTGCGGGGTTCAGTTTTAAATTGCACCTCCGTAGCCTGTTAAAGAACTTCCTCAAGTCTGCTATATGATCTGTGGCCCTTTTGGATTTGATGATGATGTTGTCAACATATATCTCTGCTTCCTTGTGTATCATATCATGGAAGATTGCCGTTATGGCTCTTATATAGGTGGCCCCAGCGTTCTTTAGACCAAATGGCATCATTTTGTAGCAGTACACTCCCTACAGTGTAATGAAGGCTATTTTCTCTGCGTCTTCTTCATCCATCCAAATCTGATGATAACCCACGAAGCAATCTACAAAGGATTGGAATTCATGCTCGGTGCAATTATCAATCAGAAGGTGTATATTTGGAAGTGGGAAATCCCTTGGGACTTACTCTATTTAAATCCCGATAGTCAACATACACCCTTACTTTCCTATCTTTCTTCGGAACGGGTACGATATTGGCTAACTAGGTTGGTACTCAACTACCCTGAGGACTTTGGCTTTGATCTGCTTGGTGACTTGTTCCTTGATTTTTAGGTTCATGTCTGGTTTGAATTTTCTGAGTTTCTGCTTTACCGGTAGACACATTGGATTGGTAGGCAACTTCTCAATCACTATGGATGTGCTAAGGCCAGTTAGGTCATCATATGACCACACAAAAATATCCTCTTATTCTTTCAATAAATGAGTGTATTCTTCCTTTTATGACGGTGATAGGTAAATGCTTATGCGAGTCTTTTTGATAGTTTTAGAATCTCCCAAATTGATTGCCTCAGTTTTGTCCAAGTTGGACTTAGGTATGTTCTCAAAATTCTAAACTTCTCTGATAACTTCCTCATGTATTTCTTCTTCTGAGTCACTATCCTTATATTGCATTGTCTCATTACATGTCACAGTTATCGGTTCATCAGGAAAAGTAATAATAATGATGTAGAGGAAAAATGTAAAATATAACAATAAATACTAAATAATAATGCATTAATTAAATTTTGAAAACATCCAAAATAAGTACCGTTCGATGCTTCGAGCAATTATTTTGAAACAAAATACGTTTTTTAAAAAAATACTAGAAATATCTTAAATGCCTATAATGGTTATTATAATTGGTTAGGCTAATTGCCAAGCTACCCAGGAACTCAACGGGCCCGGGATGGTGAGGCCTTCTTCTTCCTCCTCCTCAACTATCACATTGCAATCCATGTCCTCATCTTGCAGAAATAGGCTCCTTAACCTAGCTAAATCTTCCTCCTCTGCAGATCACCATATTGTGTCGGCTTGGTGAAAATTCTGAAACAGATGTGGCACTGGCTGCTCGAGAGGGTAATAAGGACCACGCCTTGGCGGCAACCAATCATTATATTCTTGCCAGATGTGTGGATATCCAAGCCCAAAAGTTGTGCCGTGACATTTCAACTATATCGATTTGGTAACGCCCTGGAGTTTCTTCCTATGCCCTTTGTCGGGTTCATACCTAGACCATGCCAGTATGCTTTCTATTTTGCTATTCCACCACTTATCTTTGTCAATAGCATTGACATTCTCAATGCGGTGATAAGTTTCTCCACCCAAATTTCTTCTATTTTTGACAATCAAGACAGTTTGACTGGTGTAAATGTGGTTACTTCTATCTCCGTAAATGATTACCTCCTAATGGTTCCATTCGAATTTCAAGGCCTGGTGTAGCGTGGAAGCCACAGCCCCAGCGGCATGTATCCAAGGTTGTCCCAACAAGAGATTGTATGTAGCAGATACGTCTAATACTTGGAACTCAACATCGAACCAAGTCGGGCCCATCTGGCCCTTTGATATAGATGCCTTCACATTCATACTTCCTGCTCGTATCTCATGGAAATCTTTACCCAGCCTTTTTAGAGTAGTCAATGGAAAAATGTTGAGGCTTGAACCCCCATATATTATGACTCTGGCGATGAATTTGTCCTCAAACTGTACTGTGATATGCAGTGCCTTGTTTTGACTTAATCCTTCAAGTGGTAGTTCATCCTCGTGAAAGGTGATCTTGTGTCTCTCCAGTACCTGCCGTACCATGTTGGCCATCTCTCTACTAGTGATGTTGTTAGGCACATAAGCTTCATTCAACACCTTCATCAGTGCGTTCCGATGCGCCTCAAAATTTTGTAGCAGTGACAAGATGGATATCTAGGCAGAAGTATTGTTTAGATGATCAACGACAGAGTATTCTCTTACCTGTACTTTCCTCCAGAGATCATCTGGGACAGTTTCAATAATGGGTTTCTTGGTAGCAGCTTCCTTGCTTATTCCTCCCAAATTTTTGGGTGTATAGATCCTTCCAGTTATGGTCATCCCCTTTCTATCTTTACTTTTCCCTTTCTCCTAGCTTTGGCAATGTAATCCCAGGGTACGGCTTTGTACTTGAATGGAGGTGTGGGTTCTACCATCATAGTGAAGGGTTTGGGTATTTCTACTTCAAATAGAGCCGGTGTAGTTGCAGATGCTGTTACTTCAACTTCAAATGAGACTGATGCGACTACTTCAACTTTGACTGGTGATTTTATCTGTACCACAATAGGTGGGAGCTTTACTACAGGTTTAGGGTCATCACCTTCCTAGATAAGCCTAATCGACCCTTCAGGATCCCATTCTTCGTCGATTTCTATTACATTTACTCCTTCACTTCTATGATCTGGGAGGGCATTATTGTGGACAATTGGTGCGGCTTCCTTTATATGTATGACTTTGGTATCAATTAGGGATTGAATCTTGTCTTTCAGAGTGCGACATTCATTGACAATATGCCCTTTCATGCCAGAATGGTATGCACATGTTTTGTTTGGGTTGACCCATTGGGAAGAGTTTTCCATGGCAACAATAGGAATAGGGGTAAAATATCCATCAACCTTCAATCTTTCATATAGTTGGTCAATAAGTTCAACAATATGGGTATATTGTCTGGGCCTGCGATTAAAATTGGGTCTGGGTTTTGGATAGTTTTGATGGGTTAGAGGTGAATGGTAATAGGCTGGATGGGTATTATAAGTGTGATAGGCGGTAGCGGGTTGAGAATATCTGGTAGGTGAAGGTTGGTATATCACGACCCCTACTTCTTTCTTCTTTGATATACCCCCCCTCCCCCCAACTGTAACGCTTTGTTCGTAGCCTACAATGCCTCAAAATTGGTCACCATTTCCTCAATCTTTTCTCTGATTTTGATGATGTCAGAGAACTTGTGATTTTCAATGACCCTTAACCTTTCATAGTATTGGAGATCCTAGGCCTTGACCAAGAATTTGTTCATCTGCTCTTCCTCTAGTGCCGACCTGACTTTGCAGCTTCTGACCTCCATCGAGTAGCATACTCAAGGAAAGTCTCCATTGGTTTCTTCTTAAGATTCTGTATATAGAAGACATCTGGGGCATTCTATGTGTTAAACCTGAATCGGTCCATGAAGTCCGACGCCATGCTTACCCAATTGGTCCATTTCTTGGGATTTTGACTTATGTACGAAGATAGGGCATCTCTAGTGAGACTCCTCATGAACAACTTCATGTGAATCCTTTCATCTTTCCTAACTCTCACGAGCTTATCATAGTATGTTCTCAAATGTACCTTAGGGTCACCCATTCTATTAAACATCTCGAACTTAGGAGGTTTGTAACCCTCTGGCAGTTCCACGTCTGGCTGAATACATAGATCCTCATAATTCAGACCTTCAATTCCTTTGCCTCGTTCAACACCCTGGACTCGGATTGTGAGCTTCTTGAGCTCCTTTGTCATGTTCTTAATGAGTAGGTCCTTCTCAGCGTATTCTGGAATGTATGAGATTAGCTGAGTAGAGTAGGGATCACGTATATGGGATTGTTTTGGTGGGTGCCAGGGGCTGGAGTGTAGTGGTGATCATTGGTTGAATTTTTCAGATTACAGATTGGTTGTGGGGTATTCTGTGGAGTATGGTAAGTGGCTTGTGGGTATTGAGTAGGAAGATATTGATGTTGAAGAGGAGTGGGTATTGGTGGAGGATTAGGATTTTGGGGAGGTGTTGCGTATTAATATGGTGTTGGAGGATTTTGTAGGCATTGGTTTGGTGTGTTTTGAGGAGGTTCTAGGTTTTGAGCATTTTATTGGTTAACGTCTGGGACGTTTAGAGTGAGTGAGAGGTTTGCCAAGTTGTGGACCTGCTCAAGTTCTCCTTGCAATTCTAGTATCTTCTATTCCAATCGTTTGACCAAATCATTCTGGCCTGCAGTACTACGACCAGTATGTGCGAAGGAACCTTAGGGGATGGGAATAATCAAAATAAAGAAAAATAAAAGGTAGACAAGTTAGTAAGGATTTCAAAAAGCATTTGCATGATTTAAACACATATTGCGGGAATGTAAATTTGCGTCCTAATTTGGGGAACCTCGTTGTGCCCAAGGTGGGCCTAGCAACAAGTAGATTTGGAGAGATTTAATGCTGATAAATGCCTAATTTCATTAATGTAATAAATAAGACTAACCTAAAAACAACGATAAATAAATGAGTTACTAATGGCATCTGCTTTATTATATTCCAAAATAACTTAAAATAGATAAACCTAATCTACTTGGTCCCGGAGGGACCTTCCCCATATTTGGCCTCCTTGGCTCTATCAATAAGATTCCATAGGTCGTGCATGTCCAGTAGCAGGTATGCCCTTGCTAGGTGTCATCCTTCGTTGCCCTCTGCATTCCGACAATCTATAACCCTTTTCCGCATCTCCCTTCCGGTTCCATTAGACTCTGCTCCAAATACTCCAACCTTTCTATTGATTTTGTAGCCATCTCCTTCCACCCGTTAATTGATTCCATGTTGAACTTGTGTTTGCTCAAGATTCTTGGCTTCGGATTCAAGGACCCTCTTGCGTAGCCTCTCATACTTCACTTGTGCTTCAGCAACTTCATCTATGACCCTATTTCCTTGACCAACCCTTGGCTCGAATATTCCTGCTATGTTATCTTCTAACCATGATGGGTAGAAGTACACATGATCGGTATGATATCGATTAGGCTCGATGGTATCCTTTCCCACGATAATCTTCAAGTGCCATATGTGCTGGGCCTTACATTTGTATTGAATGGCATCACCCTGTAAATCGGCTCTGTAATGACTCATTTTGGAGACTCGTCGTATGGCTTGTTTTCTACCAGCTTGTCTCATGACCCTGATAGAAACATAGGGATGTATTCCCCTTAACCCAATCAACACCAAATGGAGAACATCCCTGGATCTGATGATGAATTCATCGGTAAGGAACCACTCGAACATCCAGTAAACCTGGTCCTCGGTCAAATTGTTGAAAAATTACACCCATTCTATAGCATTCTCCGGCTATGAAAATCTGTCTTGGATAAAGGTCATTATTTTAGGGTGGTGGAAGGCTATGTGATCGTTCTATGGTCTTCGCAAAAATTCTTGGCGGTATTGACCCCTTTGAAGATGTTCTAATAGCCAAATCTATAGTAGCAAGTTACAACCCTCAAAGTGTTTGAACCCTTTGTTGTAACGATCCAGATCCTGGTATATGTCTGCTACAATCATCAGGATAATGGTATAGGTTTGTCCCTCAATTGCCTCTATTAAAGCTTTGGTTAGCATGGCCAACCTGGTGTGAATTATGTCCCCTTGGCTTGGGAACAGTATCATACCCAGGAAGCGGATGATGAATACAAAACACTGCGATGAGTCCAACCCAGGGAAGAGATGGAGAATTTATCATGAAAAATACGGTAAGATTTGCTGTGTCCATATCGTTCATAGAGGAAGTCTAAGAGTATGTAGGACTTCTTCAGGCACTCCAAGTCCTCATTCTTTCTCAGACCCATCATCTTCAGAAATCCCCTAGTATTGTGGTTTTTTGTTACTAGTAAACTGGGACCATCCCATGGTAATCCAGCGAAACCTCCGATTTTCTCCAAGAGAGGAGTCATTTCTATGTCACCAAAATGGAGTACAGTTCTTTCTCCATCCGAGAACATAGTAGCAGCTTCGATCAACATGTTTTTTGGTTGGATGTCCAATAAGTAAGGTAAACTTCCAAGAATGCTTTTCACGTGATTTTTGTCGCTGGGCAAAAGATTTTCCCACCAGTCTAACAACAACGGTGGTATACTTTAGACTATGCCGAACCTGGGGACTTCGTGCCTCATTTTCTACAAAAAAAATAGAGTTAGACCCTTGCCCCCTCCGGATTTGACTACTTACACATTAAAGATTAGCATGTAGGAATTTATCTCTTCAAATAATGCACATATCGTGGTTGCATCCATTGGGATTATGGAAATTCCGGTGGACTTTGGAAAAGGCTTGCTTATAGAGTTATTATGTGGACAGCATATTAGCCCAGGCTAGGTTTGACATGCATGTACAATTATTATCAGAGTAAAGTTTCTGTAAGAGTCTAGACCGGTACCCTCAAGTGGACAACTTGAGAGGGAAAGGCACAGAACCGTCAACTGCTCCGCTGATCGACTAGTTTTACCACAAATAAACCTTTGCAAATTTAAAGGGTGCTTTTAGGAAGAGCGCGTACACTCATCAAGTGCTGCTATGGTATTAGTACGCATGAATGGAATATGATGTTGAGCATGGAGTTATGAAAAAAAATAACATGTTTCCAAGTATTTGCATGATGAATAATGATAAAATGCGGTATTTAATAATTGTAAAGATATTGAAGAAAATAAAAACAAGGAGACAAGTCAGTTTCCATAGTAAAAGTGATAAAGCAGGGGAAGGAGATCATAAATGAATAAGGATAGGCAAATAAATTCTTGTAGAATGGGAAGGGGTGTGCAAGTATTAATAGAATAATAAAGACATGCTTAAATACTAACTCACAGACAAGTTTATTATGGTAAGAGCCTAAAGATATCCCCAGTAGAGTCACCATGCTGTCGCGCCCCCTTTTTTTCGTAAAATCGGGTTTCGACATTTTTGGGACAACTACTTTCCTTGAGGGTGGGGAATTGAATTTGAAAGAGTCACCACCTAACGGATTTAAGGTGCATTAGGGCACCTAAAGCAATTAACTCAGATAACCAGTCTACATCACCAGAGATCGGGTAAGGGCTCGAAATTACCTTGAGGGAAAGTATTAGGCACCCCTCGAGGTCCATAACGGTGGGTCCCGACCGAACTTAAATTGAGCGAATTAGTCTTTAAAAGGGAAGAAAACAATTTGGACAAATATAATATTCAATTTATCAAACATGGATAAGGGGTGGTCCTATGTTTTTTAGCCTATCGGATCTTTCCATGCAATGCTTTGCAACTCCCTCAAGTCGGGGTTCTACTCATAGAATTAGCGCATGGGCTATCATTTCCTTTACAACCCAATTAATATCTTCAAGTTGTTACTTAAGTGCACTAATTGATTCTAAACCATACCTTATGCGTGCATAACCCGTCCCTTACCTATGGTCCTAGAGGTATTAGGACCTCTATTCGGTATAGTTCTAGACCATTCCTATATTGCTTAAATGTGAAATCTAAGCGACAAACAAAACAAGTAGAACTTTCAAATAAAGTGAGTATGGGCTCACATTGACCTCTACACATAGGCAACAAAAGCACGCAATTGAATCAACAAACTTGATTAACTTTGGAATCCTATAGGCACAATATCACGTGAGATAATAAAGTGTAAAGACAATTTTATTAAGGCGAGTATTGGGACCTATTTGTTTGCCTAATGATTTTATTCAGCATGGATCTAGGCATTTCAGGTAGTAGTATGTCACACTTTTAAACCCAGAATCATTAGGAAGTCCTGGGGAAATGCGGCCTAAGTGATTTGCAAGAGCGCTTGAATTCAGAATAGACTAACAGGATCCTATAGGCATGAGTTCTACGAATTTATCAATTATAGACCTATAGGCATGATTTCTAAGTGTAGCACTAATTTTAACTCATAAAGATAGTTTTATTCCTTTTAGATACTATAGGCATGCTTTCTAATTGATGAATTAATTTAAACCCCTATAGGCATGATTTCTAATTGCGAGGTTGATTAAAACTAATAGAGGCATGACTTTTAAGTTTCAGAACTGATTTCACTGAGATCTATTAGTTTTAAATCCTATAAGCATGATTTCTAGGTTTGAAGCTGATTTCTATTCCTATAGGTATGATATTTATCAATCATGTACGGGCAGAAGTTAAACAAATTGCCAGTACGGATAATTGACTTAAACATACAAAGGTCCTATAAGAATGGTCACTAATGCACATTTAGTTGAAAATATGTGTAGATCCTATGAACAGGATTTCTAATGCGGAATCAAAAATGAAGTCTTATAAGTAGGGTTTCTAGAATGCAAATGTGCAACATAATCAAAATGTTCATGAAAAATCCTATAGGCAGGACCTCTAAACACTGTAGAGTATCCACATAATTCAATCAGCATAATTAAGTCCTACAGGCAGGATTTCTATCCAATTTTAACAAAAGATATAAGAATAGACCCCCAGCTTTTACTAAACCCCAGATCTATTATTACAGAGATTATTACAGCCCAGAATGAATTAATTACATAATTGTAACAATTACACTATAGGGAGCCTTCATAGGCCCAATCTAAACCTGGGAACCAGGTCTTCAAACACAATGGCTCTAAAGCATAGCAGTGATTTCATCCATAGAACATTGAAACCTGACTTCCAGTGTGTCAAAGTTCCCATAGAGCCTCAGGGGCTCGGGCAATGCTCATACCAGAACCACACATTCAGCACAAAGTTCATAAAAATTATAAAACCAGCCCCAATGTGTCAGAGTTCAAAGGAGTCTCAAGGACCCTAGGCAGTGCTCACATTAGGGGTGGTGAGAACCTAAATGAATAAGAGTATGAGTTTGAAAACCAGTGCATAAAGGGTAGGGGAAAGTTTTGAAATAGTTCAATTTTCAGAAAAGAGAAAGTTCAGAAGACAGGGTTCCAGGCAGAACAGTTCCAAGAAACAAACAAGTTTCAGGTTCAGCATGTAGTTCAAACATAGTGAAGCCTGATTAAGCTAAATGCTTATGCTAGTAATAAAACAATCATGGCTTAAACACAGAGACAGAAACACTTGAATTAAACAAATAGGACACATGAATAAAGCCACAAACATATTTGATTACATGATGATAGTTCAGAACGGGTATAAAGCTGACAAACAGATTGAACCTTAAACTAACTTAGGAGAGTTATTGTAAATAACTTAGTCTTCAGTTAACAGTATTATCAAATTAACAGATAAAGGACAGAATCATATAATGTGACGACCCGGCCGGTTATTTTTGAAATTTACGCCCCGATCCACCATTAACTGCTTTCCCTAAGTTCATTTCTGCTATTTTGGTTTGTTGGGACATTCGGTTCTAGGATTCGGAGTGTTTTGGGACACTTAGTCCCTAAATGAGAGCTTAAGAGTTGAAAAATGGTCTGTATTAGGAACAGTGTGAAGACGACCTCAGAATGGAAATCCGATGGTTTCGTTAGCTCCATTAGGTGATTTCGGGGTTGGGAGTGTGTTCGGAATGTAATTTGGAGGTCCGTAGCTCATTTAGGCTTGAAATGCCGAAGTTTGAAATTTTTGAAGTTCCGGTCCGATAGTGAATTTTTGACCCGAGGGTCGGGTTGGAATTTCGGAAGTTGCTGTAGCTCTATCATGTCATTTGGGATGTGTGCGAAAAATTTCAGGTCATTTGGACGAGATTTGGATAGGTTTTTTTATCGAAAATGTGTTTGGTTAGAATTTGAAGTTCCTATGCTTGAATCTTGGCTTAAATCGGGTTTTCGGCTTTGTTATGGGTGGTTTAAGGATTGGTACAAGTTCGAATATTCTATTAGGTGGTATTGGTGTTTTTGGTTTGGATCCCGGGGGTCCCGAGGTGATTTCGGATGCTTAACGGGTTAATTTTTAGAAGTTAGAAGGAAAATTGCAGCAGGCTTCTGTTGTTTTTGCTTCTGCGGCTTGGGAACCGCAGAAGCGGCCTTTGTGCCACAGAAGAAATAAAGCTCCTCCTCCTCTGAGACCACAGAAGCGGTCTATTATCTGCATAAGCGGCGCCGCAGAAGCGGCTTTGAAGCCCCATAAACGGAGTCGTGGAAGCGACCTGGGCACAGCAGAAGCGGAAGCTGGGCTTCCCTCCAATTTCCGCAGAAGCGGAATATTTAGCGGAGCCGCAGAAGTGGCTTGTTGATCACAGAAGCGATTTTGAGACTTCCCCTCATAGACCGCAGAAGCGGTCATTTTTCCGCAGAAGCGGTCCCTTGTCCGCAGAAGCGGAATTGCCTGGGCAGTACTTAACACTTTTAGAGCGAGGGTTCTTCTATTTTTATCAAAAATAATAGCTAGAGTGCTCGGTTTTGGGAGATTTTTTGAGGGATTTTCTGAGGCAACGATTGGGTAACGATTCCTTACTCCCTTATGATTAATACCCACTAATCTAACCTCAAATTCAACTTTAATTTCGGATTTTTGAATGAAAATTGGGGTAAAGTTCTTAGACCTAATTGTGAGGATTTGAGGGGGAATTTGGGAGATTTTTATATGGTTAGACTCATGAGAGTATGAAGGTTCTAAAAATGTAAAAATATTTTGATTCCGAGATGTTGGCTGGAGGGGCATTTTGGTCATTTTACCTATTTTTGCGCCTTAGCTTTAATTTGTACAGTGTAATTAGCTACTTGCGATGTTATTTACAATATGTAATTAGTTTGAATAGATTTAGGCCACTCGGAGTCGGATACTCATGGCAAGGCCATTGTTTCTTAGCGGTTTCGTACCGGTTCGAGGTAAGTGGCTTGTCTAACCTTGTGTGGGGGACCTCTTCCCCTAGGATATCCTATGTGTTGATTTAAATGCCTTGTACGCGAGGTGACGAGCCTGTACTTGTGCAAATTGTTGAAAATCCGTTTTACTTGAGTTGCTCAAACTGTGTTTTCTCTGTTATTTAACTGAGTTAAATGCAAGATTTATCTTGTGTTAGATATAGGAGTATAACTAGATAGAATTAACTGTCTAATTGCTTAATTGACTTAATTGAAATTACGTGGAACATGTTGGGTCAGAACTTAACTGTTATTTGTAGTTGTGTATTCCATTCTCTGAGTATTTTTCCCTATTTTGGTTGTGTTTCTACATTGGGACTGCAGGTTCAATTCCCGAAGATCCTTGTTACTGAGATGAGTGGACTGCGGGTTCAATTCCCGGAGATCCTTGTTACTGAGATGAGTGGACTGCGGGTTCAATTCCCGGAGATCCTTGTTACTGAGATGAGTGGACTGCGGGTTCAATTCCCGAAGATCCTTGTTACTGAGATGAGTGGATTGCGGGTTCAATTCCCGGAGATCCTTGTTACTGATATAAATAGACTGCGGGTTCGATTCCCGGAGATCCTTTGCTAATGAGATAATGGACTACGGGTTCAATTCCCGGGAGATCCACGGACAGTTGAGGAACACTTGCTATGTTATTTTTCCTTGTTAGTTTAATTGCTAATGACTTGTAGCTTCTATCCTGTTTTTGCTGTCACTTCAGATTATTTATTGCTTTACACTGATCGATACTGTTATTATATTATTCTCGGTAGGGCCCTGACCTTCCTCGTCACTACTCCATCGAGGTTAGGCTTGGCCCTTACTGAGTACCGATGTGGTGTACTCATGCTACTCTTCTGCGCACTTTTGTTGTGCAGATCTAGCTACTTCTGATCGAGCGCATTATTGGTGATTTCAGAGCTGCGTTGGGAGACCTGAGGTATGCATCTGCCACATCCGCAGATCCGAGGAGTCTCCTTCTACTCCTCATCATAGATAGTAGTTTCATTTCATTTGTTCGGTTGTATAGACATTTCTGGATGATAGAGCCCTAGTTTATGTCCTTTAGCCTGTGTTTGCCTGTGAGTTTCCGGGTCTTGGAGGTCGTTTCAGTGTTTTGAGTTGAAGTGTATGTGCCAGGCGGCACTTATTACATTTTTCTTATATTATTCAGTATTAGTTTTATTGCTTTCATAAAGGTTGTTATAATTCCGCAATGTGTTAGGCTTACCTAGTCGCGAAGACTGGGTGCTGTCATGACAGGTTCACGATTGGTGAACTAGGGTCGTGACATATAAGGAGTTGAAACAGGCTAATCACATAAAGCAAAAAGAAGGAAATTACAAAAGTTAGGGCATACCAGTTAAGAAGAAAGAAAGTAAAAATGCAGTAACAGTGATGTTCCCGAGTAATTTGGCCTTGGCTTTCAGCCAGCCAAACAATAGCCACTTAATGTAGAAATCAGAACAGGAGCAAGAGAGAGAGAGCTTAAGTTTTAGTAGTGAGAATAGGAGAGTTTGAAACTTGTAGTGTTGTCTAAAGGGAGTGAAGAAGGGGTTTAAATAGCACCTAATGAAGTAAAGAAATAAGTTAATGAACAAGTCCTACCTAAATAAGGTATAAAAATAACATAACAATCAATTAAGGTCAGCATAGATCAATTAACAGGCATAAAATTAGCCTAGCATCAGTTAATGGAATCAATCAGTAGTCAAATAAGGTAAAGAATAATTCCAGAATCAATTAGAAGTCGACTTTAATAATCAGAACATAAAATCAGGCCAGTAATCGCTACTACTAAAGGAAAGAACAGGTAAAATAAAATAAATAAATACCAAAGCTAATTTCAAATCCTAATTAATCGACAGAGTTAAAAGCAAACAGGCAGAAATAATAAGAATGGACAAATTATCGAAACCCTAAGAAAATAGGCAGAAATACAAAAACAAGTAAAATCAGTAAAGTTAATAAGGAACCCCTAACGGATACCCAGAGACGAAAATGTTTAAGGGTTAAAGCATTTAATATGCAAAAATTCGTTGAAATCAAAACCCTAGTTTTATGGTAAATAAAATCAGTCAGGAATAATAATAGAAGAGGCAGAAGTATTGAAATTTCAAAGGAGAAATACCAAAACGAACATAAAATTGTTTCACATTGGGGAAGAGCTAAACAGATTCAACCAAAAATAGCTAGATTCATAAAAAGTAAATAGAAGTTGAACCAAATCTGGTTGAACCAGAGATTTGAAATCCTAAGATACGAAAATATTCGTACTCATATGTATTGGGATGAACATAGATGGAAATAGCCATGATATGAGAGACTTTGAACCAGATCTGGTTCGAGTATCTTGAGATTCACTTGCCATTTGAGGAAAATGGATCAAGTAACATCAAGATCGAGTAGCCAGTAAAGAAATAAAGCCAAATAAAGCAGGGAATCAAGAGAAGATCCCATGAGTCGAAAGGGAAAGGGTGACGGCGAGCTAGGGTTTGAGAGTAAAAGAGGTGAGGAGATGAGAGGATCAGAAGACGGTGGGACGGGGAAGAAATGAATTAGGGCTTGGGGGGTGTTTAGTATATTTAGATGGGATAAATGATTTAGGGCCATTGATCTTCTGAAATCAACGACCAGGATTAGATTTTGTGTGGGGCGGGTTTAATTTGGACGGGTATGGGTATGGATAGTTAGATTATTGGTCTGGATAGGGTGTTGGGTATTGGGTTATTAGGCTGGATAGGGTATTGGGCTGGGTAGGTCCGAAAATCAATTAGGAAAGGGGCTATGTTTTAAATACTCATAAATAATTTATAAAAATAATTAAATAATAAAAAATGACATTTGTGCATGAAAATGATTTAAAATAATTACTTAATATTATAAAAATATAAAAATTTATAATTATGCATATATATGGGCTATTATTGCAAAATGTGTAATTCTAGCCTTAAAAATGCAAATGTAATTATAAAAAATACAATTAAAATATTTAAGCATTATATGGGCATTAATGATAAATTTGGTGGATTAAATCTCCATAAAATGATATGAGGGATAATTATTGGATATTTGTACAATAATAAATTCAGAAATAAAATTGATTCTAAGACTTTAAAATGATAGAAATACTTGGGCATGTTTGTAAATCTAATAATAATGTATGTACATCAATTTGAAGATATATATGCATATTTAATATATATGAAGAAAAAATTGGGTATCAACAGTCTCAGTAGTGAGGGATTTCCCTAATGTGTTACCAGCTGATCTTCCAGGCATGCCGCCCGATTGAGATATTGATTTTGGTATTGATTTGTTGCCGAGCACTTTCCTCCTAATCATATGGCCTCTACTAAGTTCAAAGATTTGAAGGAATAGTGGCTTCATTCAGCCCAGTATGTCACCTTAGGGTGCTCATGTCTTGTTTGTGAAGAAAAATGATGGTTCTATGTGTATATGCATTGATTATCGCTAGTTGAACAAAGTCACAATGAAGAATAGGTATCCTTTTCCTCGTATTGATGACCTATTTGATCAGTTACAGGGTGCTAGAGTGTTTTATAAGATTGACTTGCGTTCAAGTTATCATCAGTTGAAGATTCGGGAGCCAAACATATCGAAGACTACTTTCAGAACACGGTATCATCATTACGGGTTCCTTGTGATGTCATTTGGGCTGACCAATGGCCTAGAAACATTTATGCATTTGATGCACAGTGTATTTCGGCCTTATCTTGACTCATTCATCATTGTCGTTATTGATGACATTCTGGTGTACTCCTCGAGTCGGGAGGATTATGAGCAGCACCTGAGGACAGTACTTTAGACCTTGAGGGAGAAGAAATTTTATGCAAAGTTCTCAAAATGTGAGTTCTGGTTAGATTACGTGGCATTTTTGGGTCACGTAGTCTCTAGGGAAGGGATCAAGGTGGATCCAAAGAATATGGAAGCAGTGCAGAGTTGGCACAGACCATCCTCAACTATAGAGATCCGGATTTTCCTTGGTTTGGCGGGGTATCAGTGTCAAATTGTAGAAGGATTCTCATCTTTTGCAGCACCTATGACCAGGATGACCTAGAAAGGTGCTCCGTTCAGGTGGACGGAAGAGTGTGAGGAGAGCTTCCAAAAGCTCAAGACAGCTTTGATTATAGCCCCAGTATTGGTATTGCCTTCAGGTTTGGTGTCTTATACAGTTTATTGTGATGCATCGTGAGTTGGCCTCGGCGTAGTGTTGATATAGGACCGTAGGGTTATCGCCTACGTATCCCGACAATTAAAGGTGCATGAAAAGAACTATCTTGTCTACGACCTTGAGCTAGCAGCTATTGTCCATGCCTTGAATATATAACATCACTATTTGTACGGTTTTCCTTGTGAGATCTACACCGATCCCCTGAGTTTGCAACATTTTTTCAAGAAAAAGTATCATAATTTGCATCAGAGGAGGTGGTTAGAGCTACTTAAGGATTATGACATCACCATTTTGTACCACCCTGGGAAGGCCAATATGGTGGCCGATACTTTGAGTCGCCGGGCAGAGAGTTTGGAAAGTTTAGCATATCTACCAGCAACAGAGAGGCCTATGGCATTGGATGCTCATGTCGTAGCCAGCCAGTTTGTGAGATTGGATATTTTTGAGCGGAGTCGAGTATTGGCTTGTGTGGTCTCCCGATCTTCTCTTTATGATCGTATCGGGGAGTGTCAGTATGATGGCCCCAATCTGCTTGTCCTTAAGGACATGGTCCAGCGCAATGATGCTAAGGAGGTCATTATTGGGGATGATGGTGCATTGAGGAGGCAGGGCAGGCTATGTGTAGCTAATGTGGATGGTTTGCGTGAGTTGATTCTTCAGGAGGCTCACAGCTCGCGGTACTCCATTTAACTGGGTGTCATGAAGATGTATCAAGACTTGAGGCAGCATTATTGGTGGCATAGAATGAGGAAGGACATAGTGGAGTATGTGGCTCGGTGTCTAAATTTCTAGCAGGTGAAGTATGAGCATTAACGACCTGGTGGATTGCTTGAGAAGTTAGAGATTCGGGAGTGGAAAAGGGAGCGGATCACCATGGATTTCGTTGTTGAGCTCCCATGGACTCAACTAAAGTTTGATACAGTTTGGGTGATTGTGGATAGACTGACCAAGTCATCTCATTTCATTCTAGTGATGACTACCTATTCTTCCGAGCAGCTGGCTTGAGTTTATATTCGCGAGATTGTTAGACCTCACGGCGTGCCGGTATCTATCATCTCTGACCGGGGTACACAGTTTTCATCACAGTTCTTGAGAGCCGTACAGAATGAGTTGGGTACTCGGGTAGATATTGTAGTGCAAAGCGTAGTCTTGGGTATACTCCAAATATCCCAGAACTCGTTTCATAGCCTCCCAGTGATGCTTGTTGGGATTACTTGTGAATCGACTAAGTTTACTTATTGCATAAGCTATATCAGGTCGTGTGCAGTTCATGATGTACATTAAACTTCCCAACACA
>MU675268.1:223682-246712 GCA_026770625.1 Nicotiana glauca
TTATTGATTCGGGTCATACCTTCAGCAAGGAGGTCATGCACAATGACTTGTAATTCTTGGACTTGAGTTATGACCGACCTAGTGTCAATCATCTTGAAATCCAAAAACCTTGCAGCCACGAACTTCTTAAGTCCGGCATCCTCAGGGAGTGTGTAATGATTTTTCTTTTAAATGGGATCAATGAAAGTTCTTGGCTAGTTGAGTGCATCGATGTCTGCGGTGCGGAAGGGAGATAAAATTTCTCATGTTATCCTAGTATGGTATGGTATATGCGATATGTTGTGGAGGATTGGGATTTGTGTGTGTAAGGTTCGGTTCAGTTCGGAAGGGAAAGTCATTAACATCTT
Source organism: Nicotiana glauca (assembly GCA_026770625.1). Lineage (NCBI taxonomy): Eukaryota > Viridiplantae > Streptophyta > Magnoliopsida > Solanales > Solanaceae > Nicotiana > Nicotiana glauca. The sequence continues at coordinate 224,030 of MU675268.1, forward strand.
AAGCAGCACGGGCAGTTGTAAGTGATTAAAGAATCGATCTTCAGATGATTAGGGTGAATGATCCTTATATGACTAAGGAAAATTATATTGCCAATCATAGTGATTTGATGAGGGTATATGCTGCAGAAAAAGGGCAATGTCATTATGTTGATGGCAATTCGGTAATGGTGCGGCATTTTCTTGTTGGATCGACTGCTAATATTTGAGTGTGTTTGATGGTACAGGAGAATTTTTAAATACCTTTCGGGGAATGATTGGGTATTCAAGATGTGATATGTATTTATACTGCGGGATTTGGGATCAGGTATAGTGATTCGTCTGCTATATGGAGTTGGAGACTAGGAGTTCTCAGGTACAGACTATGTGGTGGTTATATCAGAAATCGGCCAGCATTATCTGGTATCTGCCAAGCTCAAGTTCCCATGCACCAACAATATGGCAGAGTATGAAGCCTACATCTTAGGGCTCAAACTGGCCATTGACATGAGCATTCAAGAGTTTCTAGTGATCGGGGATTCAGACCTCCTTATACATCAGGTCCCGGAAGAATGGGCAACTAAGAATTCCAAGATACTCCCGTATTTGCATATGTACAGGAGTTGAGGAAGAGATTCACAAAGTCGGAATTCCGGCATGTTCAGAATGAGTTTGCCGATGCATTGGCAAACCTATCATCTATGATTCAACATCCAGATAAGAATTTCATAGATCCTATTCCGGTAAAAATTCATGACCAACCAGCTTACTATGCTCATGTCGAAGAAGAGGCAGATGGAAAACCTTGGCTTCATGATATTAAGGAATACTTGTCAAAAGGAGAATACTGAGAGCTTGCAAATCCCACTCAGAAGCGCACACTCCAGAGATTATCTAACAATTTCTTTCACAACAGAGGAATCCTGTATAGGACGACTCCTGATTTGGGATTACTAAGGTGTGTCGATGCAAAGGAAGCATCTAAACTATTAGAATAAATCTATGTTGGGACCTGTGGTCCACATATGAACGATTTTGTTTGGCCAAGAAGATACTCCGGGCAGGTTATTTTTGGATGACTATGGAAACGGACTGCATCCAATATTTCCGAAAGTGCCATCGCTGTCAGATACATGCAGACATGATAAATGTGCCTCCAAATGAAGCTTACTGCAACAAGCTCGCCATGGCCATTTGCCGCTTGGGGAATGGATGTCATCGGACCTATCGATCCTTCCGCATCAAACGGGCACAGGATCATTCTAGTGGTAATTGATTATTTCACCAAATAGGTTGAACCTGCCTCTTACAAGGCAGTGACTAAGAAAGTCATGGCAGACTTTGTCCGCGACCGCATTGTTTGTCGGTTCGGAATTCCGGAGTCAATCATCACTGATAGTGGTTACAATCTCAACAGTGACTTGATGAAGGCCATATGTGAAACCTTCAGGATCAAACACAGGAATTCTACAGCTTACAGACCTTAGATGAATGGAGCCGTAGAAGCTGCCAATAAGAATATCAAGAAGATACTAAGGAAAATGATAGAAAAGCATAAACAGTGGCACGAGAAGCTATCACTTGCTTTATTAAGGTACCGCACCACAGTTCGCACATCAACTGGGCAACTCCTTATATGCTGGTTTATGGTACAGAGGCAGTCATTCCTACTGAGGTGGAAATTCCCTCGTTGAGAATCATACAGGAAGCAGAACTCGAATATGCAGAATGGGAAAAGAGTCTCTACAAGCAGTTAGCCCTCATAGATGGAAAAAGAATGAAAGAAGTTTTTCATGGTCAACTTTATCAGAACAAAATGTCCCGAACCTTCAACAAAAGAGTTAAGCCAAGATAATTCACAGCAGGACAGCTGGTATTGAAGAAAATCTTTTCACATCAAGATGAAGCCAAAGGGAAATTCTCTCCCAACTAGCATGGTCCGTAAATGGTTCACCGGGTTCTAACAGGAGGAGCCTTCATACTTGCAGAAATGGATGGAGAAGTTTGGCCGTAGCCGATCAATTCAGATGCAGTAAAGCGATACTATGTGTAACATTTATGATTTCGTTATATGATGTAATTTGAACTACGTCTGACCTGATTCCCATTTAAGAGGGGATACGTAGGCAGCCCTATGGGTTCGATCACAATTCAATAAAATTTTCATTTCCCCCGCAATTGGAAACTATTACAGAATTTTGAGGAGGACCCTCGAAATTCCAAAGTAACTTCAGCCGATCATCGCAAGCAACTGTCAGAAGCAGCAACCCAGTAAACTGGGGTAGAATTTTGAGGAGGACCCTCAAAATCCCGAAGCAAAAGAGGTTGCAATGTCTTCAACCGCGCGTAATCGTCGGTTTATCTAAAGAAAAATTATTTTCAATTATACATTTATGTTACACTTTACTAAATCATGCATATCTATTATCAAATTTCTTTGTTTAGCGACGCTACCCCAATGATACACAGCATCACTAAAAACAGAGCCAAGCAGGACAAGCGAAGTCCCCGGGGAATACGAACTAACCTTTCCCCTCTACAAACTCATGATTTTTCTTTGGATACAGGCACTCAAGTTGTAAATCACCGAATACATTTATACACTCATTCTTTTCGGGAATACGACCCTCAGAACCACCTATTCACACTTGCTATCTGCATACAACATCCCCAACAGCCACAATATCGCAATCCTATCAAGCCATCAGCTAAGAAATTTTACTACTGTTCTCATTTTTCTACACTGCATAAGGCTACTATTCTTCCTTTAGAGACTAAGCTCTGTCTCCATCTACATTTTCTGCATTGCATAAGGCTACTATTCTACCTTCTAAGGTTAAGATCTACCTCCATCTGCATTTTCTTGCATTGCATAAGGCTACTATTCTGCCTTCCAAGGTTAAGCTCTACCTCCATCTGCATTTTCTGCATTGTATAAGGCTACTATTATACCTTTCGAGACTAAGCTTTGTCTCCAGGTGCATTTTTCTGCATTGCATAAGGATACTATTCTGCCTTCTGAGGTTAAGCTCTACCTCCATCTGCATTTTTCTGCATTGTATAAGGCAACTATTCTACCTCCCGAGGTTAAGCTCTACCTCTATCTGTATTTTCCTGCGTTGCATAAGGCTAACTTTCTGCCTTCCGAGTCTAAGCATTGTCTCCATCTACATTTTCTGCATTGCATAAGGCTATCATTCTGCCTTCCGAGGTTAGCTCTACCTCCATCTGCATGGCTGAAATAACGCCACCTTTATTTAAATCCTGCATTAGCTGAAATATCGCCATTTTTATTTATGTCTTGCATTGGCTGAAATATCACCACTTTATTTAAATTTTGCATCGGCTGAAAGATCGCCATTTCATTTACATCCTGCATCGGCTGAAATATCGCCATTTTTATTTATGTCTTGCATTGGCTGAAATATCGCCACTTTATTTAAATCTTGCATTGGCTGAAAGATTGCCATTTTACTTACATTCTGCACAACTGAAATATCGCCACTTCATTTAAATCCTGCATCGGCTGAAAGATCTCCATTTTACTTACATTCTTCACGGTTGAAATATCACCACTTCATTTTAATCCTGTATCGGCTGAAAGATCGCCATTCTATTTACGTTTTGCATGGCTGAAACATCGCCCCTTCATTTAAATCCTGCATCGGCTGAAAGATCGCCATTTTCATTTAAACTTTGCATGGCTGAAAGATCGCCACCTTTATTTATGCTCTCATGGGCTGAAAGATCGTCACCTTTTTCATTTTCATGGACTGAAAGATTGCCAAATTATCCAAGGGCGTCATTGTTCGGAGGCACCATCTTCATAGCCCGAGAACGCCATACCATGGCCTAAGGACTACTTTATCTCTTGCATATCATTATTCAAAGGCATCATGGTTCGGAGGCATCATTCTCATAGCACGAGAACATCATTTCATAGCCTACGAATCCTTTATCATACAATTCATGGCCCAGGACATCATGGTCTGAGGACGTCATTGGAACCGTCCAAATACAACAGTCATGGTCCAACGGAAACTTGCATCATGTTTAAATTTATGCACAATATATGTTTGTATTGCTCATTTGTAGGTAAACCGGCTAGCAATGGCCGTCTTAGCAGGAGTGATCCCGCTCCGGTTCCCGCAGCCTATTAGATTTTGACCATCCATCGCGGCCGTTATTGGAAAAGTCTCCATCGACATATTTCGTCGACGGATCCTGAACTACATATGACATGATTCCAGTGAGACCAGGGATATGTAGGGAGCTCAGGAACCAGAGCTCGATCAAAATTCTTCAAGTCATTTCGTTCGGTCAAATTGGCCATTATATCTTTACCCGACAACCCTTTCATCCTTCCCGGGTAAAGAGGGGCAGCTGTTGATACCTTATTTTTTCCTATGTATTTTCATATTCAAAATACTTTAAAAATAGCATGTACATGCATATATAAGCATGCCCAAGTATTTTGGCATTTTACATAATTTTTAAAGATCTTTAAAATTAATTTATTATCTGTTTTAGTAGTATAAAATCCAATAATTATTCTCAAAGATTATCATTGTGGTGAATGACCTATTTTATTCGCATATTTATACCAAAATATAGCTAAGGTGATTTTTGTATATATTTTACAAATTTATTTGGTATTTAAAAGACTAAATTACATATAATTGCAATTGAAGCTTACTTTATGATTTCTATCATTTCTTGGCCTAGGCATTTTTCTCCCACTTCTTTAGGTCTTCAGCAGTGCAGTCAGCTCTTGTCTTTGGCACATCCACTCCTTCAGCATTCTTCTTTGTAGTCGCTAGAGGACCATCAGTGACTATATCCCAGAGTTCATAGTCCTCTCCTATGATGTGATCCCTCATCCTGTTTTTCCACTAAGAATAGTATTGTCCATTGAAAAGTGGAGACCTAGAAATGGATTGCCCTTCCTAGCTCCCAGGTGGTGCACTCATGTTGATCTTTTCCTAATGTGTTAGACTCTTCAAGGATAACCCGCTCTGATATCAATTAATGTTCTTAACGTTAGTGCCACACAAGAGGGGGAGTGATTTGTGTGGTACCCAATTTTTGCTCTAGAAGAACATGGTTCTTCTAGGTGTACTAACTACTACTATTTGCAGAATAAGAAGTACATAAAATAAAGAACACAGAGATTTTTACGTGGAAAAAACCTGGCTCAAAAGGTGAAAAAACCACGACCTACTACTCAGTAGGATTTTTACAAACTTCCACTAATATCACTGAGCCAAAACAGCATTTACAAAAACTCTTTGTAAACCTAAGGATTAACTCTAATCCCATTATAGCACACAACCCCAACTGCTGCGACAATTTTAAGTTAGCATATAACTTGGATACTCTAAGTACCTAATACAATTGCTTCTATGAAATGTGAAAGGTACAACTTTAAACCACCTACTACAATTGAACTAGAATAAAAAAAAGACACAATGGAATTGGTTCTTCTATCTCGTTCAAGTAGCTTCAGGAGTGTACACTTAAATCTCACATAAATTACTTGCAAAATTGCCTTGTTCTTTTGCTCTCAATTTAGTTTAACTTATGCATTTGTGCAATCCCTATAAAAGAGAACAATCTCTATTTTTAATAGGTTAGTAATCAGAGTTTGAATGAGACTCAATTGCTGATCTTCTATCGTAGTTGATTCCTTGAAGATCTCAAACTCCAACACTATCTTTATCCGGATTGTGTTCTCTCCATATAAGGAGACTTAATCCCCTTATCCAATATGCAACTTTTTCAATCAGATCAGGAGATATCGTTGCTTGATCAGTAGGACTTATCTCCTTCACGTGCATCTCACATGTGTAGGTTGATCATGACTGTGCTTCACAAGATGTGTCACACCTCCTTTTTACTACCCCCGGAAGGGTATATAAGGGAGTTTTTTCCAATTTAAGTGACAATCAAAACGGAATTATTATATTAAAATTAGAGTCATCACTTGGGATAGTTTATGGTGTCCCAAGTCACCGGTTTAAAATCCCAAATCGAGGAAGTTTGACTCTATTCATGGTATGCAAACACAGAAATCCGGATAAGGAATTATGTTAACCCAGGAGAAGGTGTTAGGCATTCCCCAGTTCCATGGTTCTAGCACGGTCGCTTTGATTATTACTTGGCTTATTAAATTTCTTAATTATTCATTTTAGAACCTATGTGCATTTGTCTCTTTTTAATTAAGAAAATATCTTGAAACGGGTCATGCGAACGTGTACCCATTTGTTTGGTGCGTCAAAAATCATGTCAAGCGAACGTGTCCACAATTAATAACGCTTGTTACTATTAAGAAAGTTTTAGCTGAAGTTGCGAGAACGCATACCTCGATTTATGTTTTTAAAAATGCAATTATGTCATGCGAACATGTACGCAACTACGATGGTATTTTAGATGTGCCCAAAGCAAACTACGAACATTTGTTATTTTTATATCTAGCTTATGAAATTAAGACGAGGGCCATGTATGATCAAATTGTGGATGGCACACCTCGGACTATATGAACAAAACTTAATTTAATGTCCTATTAAAACATTTTTATTATTAAGAAAGTTTGATCAAAGTTGCGCGAACGCATACTCCGAATTGATTTTTAAAATTATAATTATATCAAGCGAACGTGTACACAATCACAATAGTATTTTAAACGCGCCTAAAGGCTTTAACGGTATTTATTATTCTTTCTAAATTTTGAAATTGTTGAAAGGCCAATTTTATGAACAAGATATTATTGGGGCAAAGGGCTATCTAACATGATCTATTACTGGGCCTAAATTCCTACTAATTATTAAAAAATACAGAAATCAACAGGCCAAAGACATACAATCACGATTATTCAGATATCATATATTAAATAAATAAAGAAAATAACACGACAAGCCAATAAAGAGAAAAGATATAAATTGAAGACTTACAGTTACTACAAAAGTGACGCTATTTGACTTTCTAGTATGGCATCAATAGGTTCTCCCAAAAAAGAGATTGAATGAAGTATCCAGTAGCTAAGCCATCATCGATTAACATCCAAGTCGGAGAATGACGGACCATTTCGACTCCACTTTCACTAATTTGTTCACAAAATAAGAAAAATCAGCCTACTTTATTGCGTCAAAGATCAATCATTTGATAGTGCCACGATTCAATTATAAGAGAATTTGGAGATGGAAATGAAGGTGGGTAGTCGGTTCTTCACTTGGGGGATCCGACGGTAGAAGCATTTTAATTGAGTTCAAAGATCGTCATCTCCATTAAGGTGAGTTGCCGCTTTTTGTTGCTTTAGAGTTGTAGGAATTGAAAACTTAGGGTATGATTTCTATAATTGGGTATTGTATATGGAGGTGGGAAGGGATGATGACCATTGGATTAGAAGAAAATAGATGGCTAGGATTAAATCTTGCACTTAAGTGGGCTAATGGGTTAGGAAGAATGGGCTATGAGTAATTGGGTTGGACCATATCTTTTTTTTTTTTTGGGTTTGAACTTAGGCTAAAAAGACCAAATACTACAATGTATAAAAAAAATATAAAAATCACTCTAAATTAAAATAAACTAATATAAAACTATATACTACGAGTGAAACTAAATTTTTTTTATTTTTTATTTTTTATATTTTCAAATGTTATAATACTATAATTATAAATATACTAATTAACCTGAACTTAAAGATAAAAAAATATTTTTTATAATTTTAATTTTTCTGATAAAATAGAGTAAAGAGAGCGATACTAACCCTAAACTAAATATTAATGCTAAAAATGTGTAAAATATTGGGGAGGGTCAAAAAGCAAATGTCTACAGCTGCCCCTCTTTGATTGGAAACACGAAGAATTTTCAGACAAAGAATGACTAGGCAGGTTTTTTGATCCGACCTTATTTAGAGATGCCAAAAGCTAAAAGGAATAAGAATGTGACCGAGCTCTGGTATTTGAGGTGTCTACATTGTCACACATTATTTTTTCTACACCCCCGGAATGGAGCATATAAAGGATTTTTTTCAATTTAAAGTGACAATCAAAACGGAATTATTTTTATTAAATTCAGAGTCGCCACTTGGGATAATTTTATGGTGTCCCAAGTCACTGGTTCAAATCCCGAATCGAGGAAAAGGTTGACTCTGTATTACAGTCTGCGAATCAGAAATCCGGGTAAGGGATTCTGTTAACCCGGGAGAAGGTGCTAGGCATTCCCAAGTTCCATGGTTCTAGCATGATCGCTCAACTGTTATTATTGGCATAATTATCTGATTTTTTTTACACGTTTTAAACCTATTTTTTTTACATTAAAACCGCTATTATTCATTTAACGAATTATTTTAACGTTATTTAAAGCACATCGCAAGCCACGCTACATGAAATGCACTCGTGATTCACGACGCGTTCTATTTGACCTTGATGGAAATTAGAACCGGGCCACATGAAATGTACCCCTGGATTTATAACATGCTTATTTCTACTATCATTATTCAAAATTATGGTAAGGTTACATGAAACGCACACCCGAATCCCTTTAAAATATCGTGTTCAGCTATAACCAATTCGAGAAAACGTACAAGCAGATAACTAAATGAACAAATTCAAAAACTATGAAAAAAATCAACTACACATACGAAGGGACAAACATATCCTAGCCATGAAGGCAAGCGTATCCATGAACAAAAATGAAATGCAGCAAATAGCCACTAACCAAAAACCATAAGAATTCAAAGTAAAACAAACTTGTCACATTATTTTAACCATACTAGTGACAGAAGTAACGTGCAATTATAAAGGAGGTAATGAACTTACATGGATAGTAAAAACGGAAAAGGGCCAAAACTTTCGCTATCATTTGCTAAATGGTTTATAAGTATCCTCCGTCCACCTATCCGTTCAAAATAATACACTCCGTCCATCTATCATGTCAAAAAAATATACGAAGTTAATTCTATTAACAAAAATATCCCCGCGACTAACGGCAAAACTGATGGAGGGTATTTATAAACCATTTAGCAAAAGATAGGGATGGGTCTTTCGTTTAATGACGTGGCAATTTTTAATTGGTCCATGTGACAGTCATTGACTAGAACAAAAAATGGATATTATTTCAACTCATTTACTTTATCCGATTCATTTACAAAAATGGTTAGTATCTATCACACACATTCCCACTGATCTAATCTCCCCCTTTCTTTTTTTCCAATTGGGACACTGCATATACACAATAATAGATTAATTAAATAATAGATAAAATCCAAGATCAAATAACCTGAAATTCAAACCAGATTCTGAAATTTCTCCAATCAAACTCAGGATAAGTATTGAAACTCTTAAATAGAAAATCAACACATACATTTGGATTGTTAAGTAAGAAGACAAGGATTAAAACAAAACAAAAATGTGAAACAAAAAAATTGAGCCCAAATGCTAAAATTGTCCAAATATATCAATCAAATCTAGGAGAAATATTAAAATTTTGAAAGGGACAAGTAATGAAAATCTTTTGATTGTTCATAATAAGACAAAAGAGCCAAGAAATAACAAAGAAAAAATAATTATATATAACTAATACAAGCACACAAGAAAATTGAAACCAAGGTGCTAAAAAGCTTGAAATTATCACATTCTAGGATAAAGATTGAATCTATAAAAGGTAAAAAAAAAATTAAAAATCGCCACGTCACTAAATGAAAGTCCCATCCCTATTGTTTTCTAAATGATTTATAAATATCCTCCATCTATCTATCCATTCAAAAATACATACTCCATCAGTTCTGTCGTTAGTCGCGGGGGTATTTTTGTTAATAGAATTAACTTCGTGTATTTTTTTGAACGAATAAGTAGACGGAGGCTATTTATAAACCATCTAACAAACGATAGGAATAATTTTGGCCCTTCTCCGTAGTAAAAATGATTGTTGCTGCCAAAATAGCATATCCTGCATTGTGAGATGAAAATTGACGGCGTAGATGCATTGTGACGTGTACTATGATAAGCAATAAGGTTATAAGAAATGGCTTTGCATCCGGACCAAAACAAACAGAATTTTTCCAATTAATGAGAACCTCTGACGTTACAAATTCTGTTTTGATACAAAATAGCTATGGCCTACGACGACTGGAACCTGAACCGCGTGCACTGACGAACCTCTGACTCTGACCTTGAACGGACTCAAATCCAGACCTCAAAACTTATCGGAGTCGGTGACGTTACTTCCACGACGATGGCGACACTGTTAGTTTTAAACCCGTCCGACATAGAAGTGAAGATATCGGCTGCTGCTATGCGCATTCAAAGAAGCAGCGGTGGCTCCAATGGTTCTTGGGTGTGGGTGGTCGTGAGTGTTTTCCATCGGGTTTCAGGCAGTAAGGTCTGGCAGCTTGGGTTGGGGTGAAGGAAATGATATCAGGGGTCGTTGTATTGTGTGTGGTTGTTTTATTTTTGTGAAGAAGATGAACATTTTCATAGCTTAGTTCTAGGGGTCACGAAGAAGATGACTTCGAGGGGGGTCTGTATTGCTGCGTTACTGATGTCTTTTCACCCCTTTTCAAATTTTTAAGCTTTAGTTTACGGTAGAGTCTAGGTTTATGTATATTTTTATGTATTTTTCCAATTAGTCCCTAGGTCTTTTGTGTGTTAGGTCCTTAGGGTCTTTTATTTGTTTTTATTCCAAAGAAGAGTCTAGAAGGGTCTCAAGGCTTAATGGACTAATCCGAATTGGGTCAAGAACTGGGTTCTAAAGCTCTTAAAATTGTGATCTAACACATTAATTGACTCATTTAAAATAAGATAAAAATACTACACTATGCAAAATCTATAATGAAACTATTATATATTTTTCGTATTTTCAAGACTATGTAAAGGTAAAAATAAGGTACTATTTTTGTATTTTTTTTATTTAAATTTATGAAAGATACATAAGCTAAAATATTTTAAAGAAGTCAAAAATTGTTGAAATAGCTATATTAGGCCTAAATTAAATATTTACATGCTAAATTATAAAAAATCTTGGGGAGGGTCAAAAATTACATGTCTACATACATATCCTTGGCTACAAAGGAATCAGGTCACGTGTAGTTCAGAAGTGAATGAGGTGATGGAGTACCGAGGTGGAGAGCCGGTCGAGGTGCCGTTCCACTGAGGTTTCAGTCCGCGGTCCCGTCATTATATCAAAATCAAAAATGAAAAAGACTAACTAAGCCTATCAGCTACGAGTTACAAGTTTCCTATCTATGAGTCATCTGAAGCTTGATCTTGAGTCCTGGTTGGTTCTTTATGCGGACCCTGATCTGAATCTTGATGCTTGTTAGCCGCAGGTGTTGGTTTAATCTTTTTCAGCTTTTCAAACCAATAAGGGACATGCAGAGCTTGTGACCTCACTCATGTCTTGAGCATCTCAAATCTTTCATTAACTTTTGCATTTGAATTCATTTCTTTTTGTTTTTTTTCTTTTTATTCTAGATTGTGACTAACTTCTGTTGATCATCTCGGACTGCTTTCTCGCATTCTTGATGCGAGCTTCTTTTGTTGCTGACCTGAGTTGCATTTTGAATTGAATTCCTTTTTTTTTCAGGTGGGCGCCTGATTGCTAAATTTGAACCGTCTTCTATTGTTACTTGATACTGTTTTTCCTTGCACCTTGAACCATTTTCCCTTGAAACTTGAACTGTCTTTCTTCGAAATTGCTTTCCGTTGAAACTTGAGTTGTCTTCCTTCGAAACTGCTTTCCCTTGAAACTTGAGTTGTCTTCCTTCGAAACTGCTTTCCCTTGAAACTTGAGTTGTCATCCCTTGTTCTCCAGGGGGATGCCTGATTGCTGAACTTGAACTGTCTTCCTTTGAAACTTGAACATCTCTTCCCTTCTTCTCCAAGTGGGCGCCTGATTGCTGAAACTTTCTGTGTTGCCTTGTTTTCCATGTCGGTGCCTGCAATCAAAACCAACAAAACAAAAAAAAATTTCTGCCCCAGTTCGCACTAGGAAGAGTTGTTAGCAATATTGTAAACCACTTATACTATTGTTGCATAATGATAGTAAACTAAAGACTAGACTAGGATGTGAGTCTCCTAAAAGTGATTGAACTTGCGAAAAACTATAAACTAAGCTTGACTAAAGTTAAGACTGGCCCTATTCTCTAAGTGAATCCCTGATTCAAGAAAACTAAACATTGATAACTTAAGAAAATTAAAAATTGACCCCTCTTTTTTTCAAATTCAGACTTCCCTTCTTTCTTTCTTTTTAAAATTATTATCTTAGGAGAAAATTTATTGTACTAGCTTTTTTATCTTAGGAGAAAGATTTAACTAAAATTTTGATCCTAGGAGAAAGTTCATCAGACTAGGTCACTTTTGTTTTGTATCTTAGGAGAAAGATTTATCAGACTAAGATTTTGATCCTAGGAGAAAATTCATCAGACTAGGTCACTTTTTGGTATCTTAAGAGAAAGATTCATCATACTAAGATTTTGATCCTAGGAGAAAGTTTATCGGACTAGGTCACTTTTTTTGGTATCTTAGGAGAAAGATTCATCAGACTAAGATATTTATCCTAGGAGAAAAATCATTACACTAGGTTTTTATATCTTAGGAGAAAATTTCATCAGACTAAGATTTCTATCCTAGGAAAAAGTTCATCAGACTAGGTCTTCTATCTTAGGTGAAAGATTCATCAGACTAAGACTTTGATCCTAGGAGAAAATTCATCAGACTGGGTCTTGTTTTTTATTGCCTTAGGAGAAATATTCATCAGACTAGGTTTTCTTCAGACTGGGTCTTGTTTTTTATTGCCTTAGGAGAAATATTCATCAGACTAGGTTTTCTATCTTAGGAGAAAGATTCATCAGACTAAGACTTTAATCCTCGGAGAAAATTCAACAGACTAGGTCTTTTTTTTATTACCTTAGGAGAAATATTCATCAGACTAAGATTTTGATCCTAGGAGAAAATTCATCAGACTAGGTTTTCTCTCTTAGGAGAAAGATTCATTATACTAAGATTTTGATTGGGAGGAAAATCCATCAGACTAGGACTTTTTATCCTAGGAGGAAAAATGTGAAGATCAATGGCAAGATTTTATGCACAATAGCAAAACAAATAAAGGCAAAGATTTGAGAAATAGTCTATTCTCTTCTTTTCTTTTCCTTCTCTTTTTTTGTTTTGTTTTTTTTTTTCTTTTTTTCATTGAATCACTTTCCTTGCACTTCTTTGTTCTGTGTCATACAAAGAAAAATTTGTCAGTTTTGAAAATGATGGTCGATTTATGGCCTTGAGTCTTGGGCAGCTTTGACTTTTGCTCAGTCAGCTTGAGTCATCTTCAAGAGAATTTTGCTCTGCGTCAACCCTGATCGTTTCACACCCGGTACCATTATATATCTGGCTCAAACAGCATTATCCCAACTGGAGATCTTTTCTTAGGTGACCTTTTCTGATATCTTGAATGACTTTCTGCTTTTTGAGCAATTTGTCTGTCAGAGAGAATCACCAGCTATCTTTGTTTGCGCCAAGTAGGCTGACAAGAGTCTTTTGGGGAGCCTTTGCATGAATCCTCAAGGCACATTAACAGTAACAACTGAGTGCGCTGGCCAAATTTACTTTGTGCAACTGAAAAGCTGGTAGCAGATTTTGAAATCTTTTCTTACTTGTTTTGACAAGGACTGAATCAGAGTGAAGGACACGAATGATGCAAAGAAACAAGTGTTAACAGGAAATTCCCCTGTCAGAAGGACAGACGGAAGAGTTTTTTTTCTTTTTATTTTTCAATAACTAGCCTTAATGGTCATGACATGCATTTTGGACTCAACGGAATAATCTATCAAACTAATCCAATCTTCCCTTTTGTCATTCTTATGAGCTTTGAAGTTGGGCTTGTTCGTGCCAATTATTTGCATCAGCTTCGCGACTCACTTTCGACTAGTGGTGCCCCGAGGGATTTTCACCTAAAATTCTCTCTTATTTATTTATATCTACTTACCATCGCCTTACAGTGCCCGTGAAGGTTTTCACTAGTAAGACCCTCTCATTTTTTTAATTTTTTTTCTCTCTCTTTTTTTTGTTGCTTTCTTGAGAAACTTGACAGTGTTCTATGTCATATGACAAACATTACTCATTGCATGCTTCTCTTGTCATTCTTGAAGGCTGATCAGGAGGTCTCTATTTGGAAGGATATTGGATAGGGTTGGAAAAAAGGACATGATAAAGGCTCAAAATAGACTCAAAGTAAGGGGGCTATAGACTTACAACACTTGAAATCTGACTCTTTCAAAAGTAAAATAAAATCTCTGCCCCAATTTCAACTATTGGGGATTTAGCAAAAAACCCCTCCTCCTTCTCTCTACGAAGACCTTGAATAGTAACTGAGTTACTATTCACCAGCCGTAATTCCGGCGTCCGGCAAGGTAAGATCACAAGATTGGTCCTAAAAGAACTCCCTTCTCTTTGCGAACAATCCCCAGTTGGTTTCATCCTCAAATCCATAGCCAAACAAAACAAATCTGGAAAGTTATTACGCAATTACTGTAGCACGCAGCTTTTTTCCAGATTTTGTCTTTAATTTCTTCTTCACGTCAATGATAGGGTGACGTTTTGAGCAGCCATGGATACTATCGCCTCTCCCCAGCTCCAAGCTATGGGATAGTCCATCCAAATCTGTAAAGAAACACGTCCAAATCACAATACAAAAGAGTCATATCTATCGCAGCTACAACGTAAGAAATCTGCCACAATTTCGTCGAAAATCGAATCGATTCCTGTTAACGTTGTTCATGGAGAACCAACCATTGAATTCACCATGGAGGAGGTTAACAGTTTCACCATCGAAGAAGGGCTTCACCAAGAAGTCATCATTAAGTTTTCATATGGTAAACCAGAGTTGCATGAGCTTAGAAAGATTTTTGCGAAACAGTTCGAGATTAAAGGCTATTGCAACATCAGACAACTTGAATTTTGCCATATTCTAGTAAGATTTGATTTGTTTGATGATTATGTCCAGTTTATATCAAGGTCTACTGGATACATTAATTCTAAATGAGAAGAATTCTTCTTCAGAACATTTCCCTGGACATTAGGTTTTAATCCTAGAGAAACCACTTGTTGTTGACAAGGCGACGCAAGATCATACTAGGCCAAGTGCTACGAGAGTTAATGTTTTGCTAGACCTATTGGACAAACTTCCTAAGAAAATTAAGATCCACATCGTCGATAATGTTTCTGGGAAGTATGTGGAGTTTCATCAACTGGTGGTATATGATAACCTCCCAAAGTATTGCACTTGTTGCAAGCATCAAGGACATGACAAAAAGGTGTGTCCACTTATGAAAGATCAAACTGGTAAGGAGGTGAGAGTAGATGACATAACAACTGGCAGTAATCTACCTAGTAAAGAGGTGACCAATTTTGACAAGTTGCGAGGAGATGCTAGGCAGTTTTTGAATGCTAAAAGAGCTGGCCAAAATCTTGTGAAAACAGTAGCAAACGAAACCATAGATGGGCAGCAACAGGTATTGAAATATCATGAAGAGCAAAAAAGTATGGCTAATGCAGAACAAAAGAAGGCACGGAATATGAGTAATGCTGCTGGTGTTATTGGAAATACAGCAACACCACATTCTATTGCTCCTGTGGTGCCAGAAGTGTTAAATATTAACAAGGGACCTCCTAAACCTTCAAGAGATGTCCTTGCTTCTACTGTGCTTGGTAGAATGTACCTAGCTACTGCTGGAGCCTTGCAAAATGATGTTGTTGTGAGTGCACAGGTTGGAAAGGTTACAACGACTATGACAGCTGAACAAGACATAGCTGTTGTTCGTTCTAAGCTAGAGGAAAATGTTGATCGACTACCTGTTGGGATTTCTAATCCTAATAGTCAACAAGAAATAGGAGTGGATGGGCAGGATCGTCAAAAGGATATGGATACATCAGTTGGTAAACTTAATAGGCAAGGAGAGGTTTTGAATCAAGCAAACACTGGTGATCGAGTTGCTGCAAAAGCTAATGGCGATTTGACTACGGAAAAAGCTGACCAACAGAGACCTGGTGAAGGTACTTCTGATGCTAATCACACAGGAATGCAGATAGTTGATTTAAATGCTACAAATGTAGGGCAAGGCATACCTGCTGTCTCAAGGATGTCTGCAGCTACTGGTTGTGCACTGAAGCCTACTTCAGATTTTTCTAACAAACTTGGGCAGCCTAAGCATGGGTCTGGTATTTTACAGGCTATTAATTCTAGTTTGGATGCTACTACTACTGGTTTAGAGACTGCAACTGCTAAGGCATTGACAACGGATATCATGCAGCCTCAACACAAATTTTCTAAATCTGGTACTGTTCATCCAGTGCAGATTTTTAATTCTGACATCAGTTGTCCAGTTGCAGCTGCTTCTAATGATACTACTACGTTTGAACAAAGAGTGAGTAAGGCAGCAGCTGCACAAGCACATAGTTCAAATGCACCTACGCTATAATTTTCAAGTCCACACATAGAATAAATTATCAAGGAAGCAAAGAAAGCAATGATGTTGAATCCATCTTTGGTCAAGCAACCTTTGGTTACTCTAAACACCTCTGTGTTTGAAATTCCATCACAATCACAGGGGTCGTGTGGTGAAATTTAAGGTGAATCTTGGAATTTCTTGTCATTAACTGATGTTCAAGATAGTCAAGATGATGAAGTAAGATCAGTAGGCTCATCACCAATAACAAAAAAATACAGCTCACCACCAGTACTAAAAAATTGCAGCCCTTCGATTTTAGGTAGTACTATAACGCAAAATGCTATAACAGAAAAATCTGGGCAGCAGAAGCGTCATCTAAACAGTCCAGAAGCTTTTTATGCTACTGGTACAATTGCAGGACAACAGCCTATAAATTTCATGGCTGGACAGCAGAAGCATATTACAGGCATTCCACAACAACAGAAACATCACACATCAGATGATGCAACAGTAGAATTGGACAGTGTTAAATAGTCTGGTGACATTTCAAACAAGGCTTTGATCTCAGACCATGACCGTGCATTATTGGATGCGTTGGGCAGTCCAAAACCTAACAAAAGTGCATTTCATCTGGATCAAGAACGACTGCACAAAAGCTAAAATTTTCAGTAGCAAAGAGACATGAACCATGTAGTGCAATGAGATTAAAGAGGCATGAACCATTGTAGATGGTTATACAAGAAGAAGTCAATCAAAAACTTGAGGCCAACTTACACATTGCCATGTCCGATGAAGCAAAAGAAGATGAATTGATTGATTCATGTCCGGAAGAGGCGGCTACAATTAGAGATTTCTCTCCTAAGCATAGTGAAAAACAGAAGGTGACTCAAGAAATAACATTGAGGCAACTCCCAATGAGAGATGCGAAGCAAAAAGGGGTTGCCACCTCCACATCTACGAGGTCCAATAGATCCGAGAAGAAATGAAGAATTTTGAAGATTATTTGAAGACAGTTAAAGAGGATTTTAAGGAAGTTCAAATTGAAGAACTCACAAGTTTGATAAATGAGGGGCGAGACTCTAATTTCTACATTATTTTAGTTTATCATATTCAAAGCATCATCACAACGTCATAGAGTGTGTTATAAACTCTATGGCGATCATAGAGTACTTGGTACTTTCAAGTTCCTATTTTTTACATGCTTTCTAGAAGATGAGACTTTTTCTTTGCCTCAATAGGATTAGTAAGGTAAGGTTTAGCCCGATTTGTGTTTCCTTCGTCCTATGCCTTTGGAAAAATATCCATGCAGTTATTAGATTATATGCCCTCGTGAGACTTTGCCGACAGCTACACCATGAATCCTGTATATGAGACTGCAATCATAAGGCAATGTGAGGCGCAGAGGAGTGATTATATAGCCAAGGCATATGGGTAACAAGATCGGTGCTATTGTCCCCCTTATTTGTACTTTTTTTAATTGTTGTATTTTTCTTTTTTGTTATTAATAAAAAAACTAGCCCTAGGCACTTGCCTAGCGGTTTGCCAAAAAAAAAATATTGGGGATTTTTTGGTTTTTTTCTTTTTTTTTCTTTTCTTTTCTCTTTTCTTGAATTTTTATTTGGTTGGATCGAACCGTGAGGCTGCCTACGTATCCCCTTTTTTAAAAAGAATCAGGTCTAATGCAGTTCAAACATCTAATCTAACTAATTTTCATCTTTTTTCTGTTTCACTTTTTTTTTCTCTTTTTTTCTTTTTTTTTCTTTTTTGTTTGCCCCAGCATCTATCTTCAGAGGGCATGGACTTTCGGCAGTTCTTTTCTTCTTCACGTTTTCACTTGAACTTTCTAAGATTTGCCCCAGTTTATACTTTTGGGACATGGACTCTATTTTTCTTTTTCTTTTCCTTTTTTTCTTTTTTTTTTTTTTGTCATTTTTTTTTTTGTTTTTTTTTGTTTTTTTTTTTTTTTTCCTTTTTTTTTTTTTTTTTTTTTTGTCATTTTTTTTTTTGTTTTTTTTTGTTTTTGACACTTGACTCTAAACTTGATTCCAAAAGAGGGTGATCAAAGAAAATAACACAGGCTCAAAGGGGATAACAAGGGTATAAAGTATTTGGGTAGCAGAAAAAGGGCCTCCCAGCCACGAGAACGCCAATCATTATAGCCTTTCGCGATCACATCATTGATGAACATGCATGTCTTCTTGGGTCTTTTTCTGTGTAAAGCTGTATGAGCAATACTTTCCCTGTTGTGACCCTTGTCAATTTGGGTGACTTTTCTTGGATTTTGTCTCGATGTAGAAGATGCATTTTGCCACTAAATGCTCCATTTCAAGTTGTCTAGAATACACCTTCTATTGAAAACACTTTCTATCTCTTAGTGCTAAAAAAACTTCATCACATTCGATTATCCTTAAGCCTGATCTTCTCAAATGATTCAAAAGGTAGAGATCCTTAAATTTCATGAGCATGACTGCTTTGGTTCCATGTAAACTTGGCTCATGCTCATTTTTCAATGTTTCATGTCTTCATTCATCTTCAAAAGTGTCTCTTTATCACTTGTCCAATTCAAGACTAAATAAGTTTTCTAAGATCTAGCCAAAATGTCTGCATGCATGTCGTGTCACTAAAACTAGCGTGAAAAGAATTATGCACAAAGTGAACAGAAAATGACTGGCTGTTTTTTATTGAATGAAGGATGAAAGGTCCGATAACACAAAAAGAAGAAGAAAAGACGACAAAATAAGTTACCATGAATGAAATAGGAGTGACTTTACAGATACTAAGCAACATCTTGGCCACACATTCGCACTTCAACATTACTATGGCATTTGACCATTTTGATTATTTTGGATTCAATACTCGAATTTTGACAATCATCCCGAGCAGCCCATGTTTTATTGCTCAAATCTGATAAAGTCGACCCCACATTTGCCTCCATTTTTAATTTTTCGCTGCCAACTTGCGTACTTGCTTTTTCGTGACCTTGGATCAACAACAATGGTGCTTGTTTCATTGGTTGAGAAGATGTTTTTATTTCCGAGAGATATTGAATTATTTTTGTGACTCGCCATTGCAAACCAACAAATCGACCACATTGACCAACTTTTATTTCAAAACAAACAAGCATGTTAGAATAAACACTCTCTTTCTTTTTCCTTTTTTTTTTGTTTCTTTCCTTTCTCTCTCTTTTTTTTTGTTTTTTCTTTTTTTCTCTCTTTTTTTTCCTTCTTTTTTTTTAAACCATTCGATCAAACCTGATGTGGGTTGCCTACGTATCATGTGAGAACATGAATCAGATCTTGCGTAGTTCGAAAAGATTAGGAATAAAGTAAATAAACTAACTCTTTTTTTTTGGATTTTGGACTTTTTCGAAAGAAAAACTTAAAAAGAAGAAACCTAATATTTTTGGATTTCGATTTGTTTGTTTTTTTAAAAAAAAAATTGAAAAGAAAGACTTCAAAAGAAGAAAGAAATATTTTTGCATTTATGGATTTTTATTCTGAATTGATGAAAGAAGTACTTCTAAAGAAAAAAGAAAATATTTTTGAATCTTTAATTTTATTTTCAATTTTTGAAAGAAAAATAAAAATATTTTTGTATTATTTGATTCAGAGAAGAAATTAAAAGAAAATATTTTTATATTTTTAAAAATTGGAATCTCAAAGAAAAAATTTTCTAAAGAAGGAAGTAAAAGAAAATATTTTTGGATTATTGAAAATTGGGGTCTTAAAATAAAGACTTTTCTGAAGGAGGAAGCACAGAAAGATATTTTTTGATTTTTTTTTTAAAAATGCGGGCCGGAGCCGATGAGGTTTGTCTACGTATCTCACATACGGTGAGAATCAGACTCGCGTAGTTCTGCTCGTTTTGACATAATTGAAAAAAACATGATATTGACTCACATTCAATTTTTTTTCAAATACATTTTCTTTTCCTCTCTTTTTATCAAAATTTTTGGCAGAGTTTCGATGCATTTTCAAATACCGGGGTTTTAGAACCAGGTGAATTCTCTATCCTACCTCACTCTTGGTTTTTCTGTTGTTTTTCTTTCCTTAGCCGGTCAACGTACAAGTCGAAACAAATAAATGTACAAATAGCACATAGGATGCATCAGGATAGTCTGTTATTTTGGGTACACCTTTCTTAGATGGACCCAACCCCTGTGTTGAGTCCCCTAAATAAAATTCACGTGATGCAAACAAACGTTCTTACTAGGGATCCGGCATGAGGTCATGTTATTCTAGATTTAAACCTGGGGTTGTGTTCTTGACCTGGCTTACCCGAGCGGACAACTGGGCTTGAAGAGGGGGCAACGTACCGGAAGCACTAAAGTCTACCCGGCCTTATTGCTGGCCCAGCCTCGTTCTATTTTATATAATTTATACAAAAAAAATGGGCTACATAAACGTGTGCACCATTTTTAGAAGACTCAGAGGGGTGGCATAAGAAGACAGTTATATACAATTCAAACAATATTAAAGTGGTAAACAGGTAGCATTTAGCACAAAAGATTCACAGAATATAGTAATATTAATAATAAATAAAGCCAAGTAAAATCATATTAACAAGCTCGAATTTTTGAACCCTGAACCAGAAGTTCGGGGTTCTTATCCCCAGCGGAGTCGCCAGAGCTGTCACACCTCCTTTTTACTACCCCCGAAAGGGTATATAAGGAAGTTTTTTTCCAATTTAAGTGACAATCAAAATGGAATTATTATATTAAAATCAGAGTCGCCACCTGGGATAGTTTATGGTGTCCCAAGTCACCGATTTAAAATCCCAAATCGAGCAAGTTTAACTCTATTCACGGTATGCGAACACAAAAATCCGGGTAAGGAATTATGTTAGCCCCGGAGAAGGTGTTAGGCATTCCCGAGTTCCGTGGTTCTAGCACGATCGCTTTGATTATTACTTGGCTAGTTAAATTGCTTAATTATTCATTTTAGAACCTATGTGCATTTGCCTCTTTTTAATTAAGAAAATATTTTGAAACGAGTCACGCGCACGTGTACCCATTTGTTTGGTTCGTCAAAAGTTATGTCATGCGAACGTGTCCACAATTAATAACGCTTGATTACTATTAAGAAAGTTTTAGCCGAAGTTACGCGAATGCATACCTCGATTTATTTTTTTCAAAACGTAATTATGCCACGCGAACGTATACCCAACTACGATGGTATTTTAGACGTGCCCAAAGCAAACTATGAACATTTATTATTTTTATATCTAGGTTATGAAATTAATACGATGGCCATGTATGATTAAATTGTGGATGGCACACATCAGACTATATGAACTAAACTTAATTTAGTGTCCTATTAAAATAATTTTATTATTAAGAAAGTTTGACCAAAGTTGTGCGAATGCATACTCCAAATTGGTTTTTAAAATTGTAATTATGTCACGCGAACGTGTACACAATCACAATAGTATTTTAAACACGCCTAAAGGCTTTAACGGTGTTTATTATTCTTTCTAAATTTTGAGATTGTTGTATGGCCAAATTTATGACCAAGATATTATTGGGGCAAAGGGCTAGCTAACATGATCTATTACTGAGCCTAAATTCCTATTAATTATTAAAAAATACATAAATCAACAGGTCAAACACATACAATCACGATTATTTCGATATCATATATTAAATAAATAAAGAAAATAACACGGCAAGCCAATAAAGAGAAAATATACAAATTGAAGACTTACGGTTACTATGAAAGTGATGCTATTTGACTTTCTAGTATGGCATCAATAGATTCTCCCAATAGAGAGATTGAATGAAGTATCCAGTAGCTAAGCCACCGTCGATTAACATCCAAGACGGAGAATGACGGACCATTTCGACTCTACTTTCTCTAATTTGTTCACAAAATGAGAAAAATCAACCTACTTTATTGAGTGAAAGATCAATCTTTTGATAGTGCCATGATTCAAGTATAAGAGAATTTGGAGATGAAAATGAAGGTGGGTAGTCGGTTCTTCACTTGGGGGATCCGACAGTAGAAGCATTTTAATTGAGTTCAAAGATCATCATCTCCATTGAGGTGGGCTGCCGCTTGTTATTACTTTAGAGTTGTAGGGATTGAAAACTTAAGGTATGATTTCTATAATTGGGTATTTTATAAGGAGTTGGGAAGGTATAATGGCCATTGGATTAGAAGAAAATAGATGGATAGGATTAAATCTTGCACTTAAGTGGGCTAATGGGTTTGGAAGAATGGGCTATGAGTAATTGGGTTGGACCATGTCTTTTTTTTGGGGGGGGGGGGGGG
>MU675271.1:0-40352 GCA_026770625.1 Nicotiana glauca
ACAGCTGTAGCTAAACCTTAGTTCTCTATGGGATTCGACTCCGGACTTGTAAATCGGATTATATTTGCAATGACCACATTGTCCTTTTTATAAGACATAGTTGGGTGTGGTCAACATACTAAATACTAAACCTATTTATCCGAAATAACTTAGTTTTGATATATACCAAAATTGACTTGGTTTTCTTTACAAATTGTATACATTTACCCTTAAAAACTTTTCAACTTATTTGTATACGATCGAAACCGGGTTCGTTCATTGTTTGACCAATCAAGGCTGAAACATGGCAGGTCGAAACTTGAGCCCGGGTTATATCAAACAAAGGTGCAAAATTAGATCGTCGAGCTCGTGACCCAGAGACTAAGCAAGATCGAGGGAAACTTACCGAGCCAAATTACGAAAAGCAGAAATATTCGCAATCGGTCGAGGATCACGACGAAAATCTTGGAACGTATCAAGAAGAAGCCGATTAATTAGCAAATCATGATACTTTTTACCTTGTATAGAATTATAGCAAAAGTAGAACACCCCCATTATATAAAAGGGGGTCCTGATCATTTAAGGACACATTGTTACAAACAAAGAGAAAGCAATATACTGATTATTTCTAGTTCGTGTTATCTTGTTGTTCATTTTTAACACTAATTGAGGCATTTCTTGGCTCGAGGGTGAACAAACTCGGAGGCTAAGGCTATTCAATTTTGTGGTTTGCATTTACTCTATTATCGTCAATTTCAACATTAATATGTATTCTTAATTTGTATCAAGTTATATCATGTATCCTTAAGACTACGTACAAATTTAATTGTTATCCAATTTAAAGGGTAAATAGTTTGGCGTCCAACCTGGGGCTAAGGATAATAGTAATTACCTGGTATAAATTTTCGTAACACACACTATTTTACACTTGTTCTTTAGAGTATCTTTGATTCCAGGACCAAAATATCAAACTCTCAGTCGGTACCTCTACATGTTGAAAATGATTTCAGACACCACAGCGAAAATGATAACGTAGCACCAGGGAACGACGTACCCCTAGTAGGCCTCGATGGAGTTCCGGCTGTAGATCCAATCGACGTCAGCTCACATATAGCCGTTAATGCAGATTTGGCCGTCGATTCCAAGGGAAGCATCAGTGGGGATGTTCGATCAATCGCTCAAAGCACTCATGGGGGCGAAGATGGCAGGATCAACCCACGGGTGATCTTCGAAATGTTGCAGGCTCAACATGCAATGATAGCCCAACTCCAAAACAAGAATCACTCACCAAGTAAGATCGAGCCTAAGCTGTCCTAGAAAGTTATTCATAGGGTCGAATCGGTCTCAAGGAAATCGAATGAGAAATAATTGGAGAGTAATCCAGCAATCATGAAGATTCTCAAAGAACTGACAGAAGAAGATCGAAGCAAACGATAAGAAGGTGAAAACTTGCAACTCCAGTGTCGATCAAATCCCAGGGGCACCACCAATATTGAAGGGACTGGACTCCAAAAAGTTCATGCAAAAACCTTTTCCCCCCAGTGCAGCTCTAAAGCCGATGCTTAAGAAGTTCCGCATGACCGAGATTCCTAAGTACAATGAAACAACCGATAGAACTAGCATGTCACCTCTAACACATGCACTATCAAAGGGAATGATCTAGAAGATGACGAGATCGAATCTGTCCTGCTAAAGAAATTGGGAGAGACCCTGTCAAAGGGAGCTGTGATATAGTACCACAATTTACCACATAATTCTATTGATTCATTTGCTATGCTTGCAGATTGCCATCAAGGTAGTAACCAGGAAGTTGGATCTTTTCAAGGTAAGGTAGAAGGACAACGAAATGCTCAGAGAATTCGTGTCTCGATTCCAAATGAAACGGATGGACTCGCTACCGGTCGCTGATAATTAGGCTGCTCAAGCTTTCACCCAAGGACTCAATGTTCGAAGCTCAGTGGCACCACAACAGTTAAAACAAAATTTGACAGAATACCTTGATGTTACTTGGGCCGATTTGCATAATCAATATCAATCACAGACCAGGGTCGAAGACGATCAACTTGGGGCTCCTTCTGGGTCCGTCTATCCTATCAGTCCCATCGATAGAATCAAGAAGGATATTGACCAATAACCGAGGTTAAACAGAGATCGATATCATCCGTATAATGGAGATCGTAAGAGCAGCTGGTCTGGGCAAAATTTTGCGCGAAATGAAAGGAGAAATGATCAAGGACAAAGCCCTCGAGGGCTCATGAGCAAGAATGACTTTGACAGATCTATTGGACCTAAAGAGGTACCACGATTATCAGAGTACAAATTTAATGTTGATACAACTGCCATCGTATCGGCTATCAAATGCATCAAAGATACCAAATGGCCCCGGCCTTTACAAACCTATCCATCCCAAAGGGTTCCCAACCAAATATGCAAATATCATGGCACTCATGGCCACACAACGGAGGATTGTCGACAATTGAGAGAAGAGGTAGCCCGATTATTCAACAACGAGCACCTTCGGGTCTGAGCGACCGGGCCAAGAATCATTTCAGAAACAGGTATTTCAATATTCAAAACGAGCAAGACGAACCTCTACACATCATTCATATAATCATCGAAGGGGTCGATGTTCCTCAAGGTCCCATGTTAAAGAGCACAAAAGTATCAATCACAAGGGAAAAACGAACCCGAGATTACATATTAGAAGGAACCTTATATTTCAATGACGAGGATGCAGAAGGAATCATGCAGCCCAATAATGATGCACTGGTAATATCTGTACTCATGAACAAAACTCGAGTTTAACATGTGTTAATTGATCCAGGTAGCTCGGCCAACATCATTCGATCGAGGGTCGTAGAGCAACTCGACCTACAGGATCAAGTTGTGCCTGTGGCCCAAGTGCTAAACGGATTCAACATGGCTTGTGAAACTACTAAAGGAGAAATAACGTTACCGGTAAACGTAGCCGAAACCACCGAAGAGACCAAGTTTTACGTAATCAAAAGGGGCATTAGGTACAACATCCTGTCCGGGAGACCATGAATTCACAACATGAGGGTTGTGCCCTCGACCCTTCCCTGAGGAGAGAAGCATAGAAGATGAAGGAAGAAAAATAGGGCAGAGAGAAAGACGAAGAGCGAGAGAGAAAGATGCGTGTCTATCAATTATTCCCTGTTAAAAGCTTAATATTGAGGGATCCTTATTTTATAGTAACTAATTTTGTATATAATTGATAGTTTATCAAATAGTAATCAAGTTAAAACCACTTTAGTAGGTGTAAATAAATTTATTATATAGTATAACTAGGTAAAAATCTCTTTCTCAAATGATCCGAGCAAACTGAATCCAGCCGAGACTTAATGCAGCTCAGCTCCGTGCCTCGGTTTTAAATTTCACAAAAAACCCTTTGACTAATTAATACGAGTTGCTTGAAATGCCATAAATTGAAAAGAGAAAACTTGTATCAGCTATTTAAATCCGACTAATACATGAAGCTGTGAATTGGAGAATGATATATATCTATAAAATAAAGATGATTAACACATAGGTAAGGTTCGATTATTTAATAATATTATCTTTTATGTGACTCGAACATTTTGTTTATCAATTGATAGTATAAGTATCTTATCACTAAAGCAAATCTCACTGTCACATTGGCAGATTAATATAGTTTACTCTTGAGCAAATTTCATCCGAACTAGCTTCTTAATTAGGAACTGATTCCAATGAGCCTAGCATTTGTTGATGCATCGCTTCTCTCTGATTGATTATTATTTATTGCGATTAATTTTAATATGTTTCACCTTAAATCTGAGTTAATAAATTT
Organism: Nicotiana glauca; assembly: GCA_026770625.1. Lineage (NCBI taxonomy): Eukaryota > Viridiplantae > Streptophyta > Magnoliopsida > Solanales > Solanaceae > Nicotiana > Nicotiana glauca. Next base: position 3,809 of record MU675271.1, read on the forward strand.
TTTTCTTTTAATTAGGTTTAAGTAGAGAATAACACTGTGTAAAAAGTATGGAACATATCATCTAAGTATCTATTATCTTACTGCATTTGTCTTTCATTTTTTTTTTCCATTTACTTTTACACCTCTCTCTTCGATGAGGGACATAATTCTTTTTTATTTTATTTTAAAAACACACACAATAGACAGATACTACTTGAAAAAAAAAAGCATGTCAGTTAAAATAAACTAAATCTTTTGAGAAGAAGAGTAGAAACTAGGAAATTAAAACTTTGTTAAAACTCTAATGGATTCTACTGGATTATTGTACATTAGTTATAAAAATTAAAATTAAAATTAAAACTTTGGTAAAACTCTAGAACTTTAACTTCGTGGGCTTGAATTATAATAATAAGTTGACATTTACGCCATTGATTCTCTTTGTACATAAATTTTACACCATTCTAAAAATTAAAATCCTTTTTGAAACATAACACCGTTGGCAAATCTCACACAAGTCCTACAGTCTATAATATACAAGTTTGGACTCATCAAAATGTTAGAGAAAAAATAGAAATGCAAGGATAAATCATGAGTTGGCGCCCGAGAAAAAAGGGGGTGTGGTTTGGTCTATCCATATAAAAAGTCCTAGTTGTTTTTACTATTAAAATTTTGAAACATTTCAGACAACACATACCCCACGTTCTTGCATGAAATACAAAAGCACATCCATATGTTTACAGTCTCACAAAAGTACAAATTAACACTGGGATTCTCTCTGTGCTACTTGAGTTTAAATAAATAACAAAAATATTTTTATTATTAAGTAGAAGAATCAGAAGCATCTTCGCCATGTGATAAGGAACCTAAACTTAATAATCTTTTATTAGTGTTGGTATTATTTATATTCTTAAAAATCATTACTCAATTATGACTCTTACATAATGACAAATTAACCCTACCTCGATACTCGGGATCATATAATCTCTAATTAATGTCTTTAACTACATGCTTATTAATTAGAGTGCTTGAATTTTTGAGACAAGTAGGGGATATTTACACTGATTAATTACATATGGTACTTGCTACTACTCCCTCCGTTCATTTTTAGTTGTCCATTTCAAACTAATATAACTTTTTCTTCTTTAAATTCACTGGTTAAAAGAAAAATGAACTTTATGCCTTAAACTTCTTAAGAATTACCACAAAATAATGTGAATTCATGATGTCAGAGTTATTATGCATATATGCATAATTTTTAAATTAGAGACATTGAATAAGAATATAGTTCACTACCTAATATATTAATTATTTTGTCCTTGTTTATTTATAAATTTTTATATGCTCAAATTTAATTCTTAACTTAATTTGTAATTCACTTGTAATGATATTAATCTATAATTTAATCATATTTTTTTTTCTAAATTATTCAACTTATTGCAATTTCTCTCGATATAAACAAAAATAATTGGTTTCAGATTCTTAAATTTTGCTTCGAAGATGTTGGTAACTTCATTTGTTTTTTTTAAGATTAAAACGTCTGAATCTGAATATATATATTTGAATATCGTGTATTAAGATTAAGATATATGAATCTGAATACACATCTGAATATTAAAATGTGTATGAAGATCTGAATACTAAATGATTAAGAATGTTTGATTTTTAACATCAAAATTTATCTTTATTTGGAAACTAATAAACATTAAATTCGAATGAAGTACTAATTAATCTAATATTCTATCGATAAAATATATAATTTTTTAAAATATAATAGTTGCTGGCGGTGATGGCTAATGGTGGTGCTTGCAAATGCCGACTAGAGGCGGTGGTTGGCGATAATTTTGGTTGATGGTAGTGTGACAATTATTATTGAGGATGGTGGTGGTGGGTGGTGATAGTTAATAATGGCGGGTGGTGGTGCTAGTTTTGATTGAGGAAGGCGGTGGTGGGTGGTGTTAGTTTATAATGATGGGTTGTGCTAGCTATGATAGTCGATGGTGACAGGGTGGTTAGTTGTGGTAGTTGAGGCGGATGAGTGTTGGTTGTGGTTGAGAATGATGGTAGTGAGGGATGGTGGATAGTGGTAGATCGATAATGGTGGCGGCTATGATTGAGGATGATGATGATGGTGGTGGTGGTAGGTGGTATGGTGGTAGTTGATAATGGTAGGCGGTGACGGCAGTTACTAATGAATATGAATAATAGAATCTAAATAAAATTAAGTCTTTGTTATAGATCTTAACCAAACAAACCTAGCCAGACCTTTTAAGTGGTTGTGAAGTAAATAAACAAATACACTTAATTATTAAGATCTGAATAATTAAGATTCAGACTTTAAAAACAAACGCACTTAATGTTTAAAATCTGAATGATTAAGATTCAGACCTCCATTTAAGTGCAAACAAATGAGGCTGTTTGCAATGAATTTTCGACATACACAAATAACTGCAATCACAAAAGAATAAAGTAATTTTATTAATAAATTATGAGTATAATTCTGTTTCTCCCTTGGTTCTTCTCTCCTGGTTATCTCCATGATTCAAGGGCTGAAGCCGCGTATTTCTCGAATGTAGGATGCAGACCTCCTGGGATGTATTTGATGTCTAGCTTCTTGAACTATTTGATTCCCAAGAAGTATCTGGCCATATCTTGATCTCTCTGTGAATATCCCAAGAGTTTATGGGATTTTGAGAAACCTCTTCAAGGGAATACGTATCCCTTTATATAGGTGTGAGTTAGGGTTTAGGGTAGAGTAACATTTAAGAAACCCTGATAGACTCCTAGGATTTCAAGAGTCCTATAGTATCTTTAATTTAGGATTTGGATTAATCCCTTAAAATTTTGATGTCAACAAATGCCCCCTATTTCAAGGTTTGTCGGGGTGTAGGCTTGATAAAACTTTAAGTCAAGACTTGAAGTCCTCTACCATTGCAACAAATGGTTTTGAAACTTGGAGTTTTCGATTTATAGGAGGAAGAGATGAAAGACAGAATTGGTCCCACTGAGCATGCTAGAATTTGTTGACAATAAATTTGCGTCAAGAAAATAAAATCAAGACCGAAAAATATCGCAACAATCATAGTATTTTATTTCAAATAATATGAGTGTACAATCTCTATGAATCCTCTGATTCTTCCTTCCAATAGTAAATAAATTCAAGGGCCTTTGAGCTTGATCTTGAATATGTAGTGGTTTCCACGAACGATGATCTTGTTCTTGAGTTTGAGCTTCGCTGCTTAAAGCTTGAAGTTGATTTGTTCTTCGTTCTCGAGCTTGAGCTTGATTTGTTCTTCATTCTTGAGCTTTAACTTGACTTCTTGAAGTTTGAAACTTGTGAAGGAATTTGCAGTGTTTGATCCACAAGCTCTTGCTTACTTCTTGTTACAACTTCTGGTGTCTTTTCTGGGTTTATAAAGACCCCTATTTATAGTTGTAGAAGGGAAAAGTTATGATAAGAACAAACTCTTTCCGACCAATTAGATTGAAGAGTGACAAGGCCACATTTGATTGGCTAGAATATGTTATTTGCACATGTGGTGCGATTTCATTGGCCTTTTTTAATTTGACTTGGCATGCCTTGTCATTTTGACATGTGGCATAATCTTATTGGCTCCTCTATTTGACTTGGCATGCCACGTAATTTGACATATGAAACCAATCTGGGCCTCTAGGAACATGGCATATTGGGCCTAATGAAGTGGACTCATCATTTGTAGCCCAACTAAATGGACTAGCCCAATGTATTAAAACTTATTTATTTAATTCATATATATTAGACATATGTAATTAATTCAATTATATTAGCCCATAATATTTGTTTTGACTAATATATATTGAATTTAAACTATAATCTAAAATACTTTGCTGCGATTTAAGCTTAATAAAATTTAAATGCTTACGGTGGCCCAAGAGAGTCAAACCACACCATCTCAGAGGTCCAAAATACCCAAGGACAATCGCAGAGCATCTGGATGGAGCATCCTTAATCAAGCAACTAGGATCAAGCGTCCAAATCAGATAGTCGAAAATAGAGTAGCTGAATATGCTCCTTTAATGAAGAATTAGTATTAAGATACCTGCAGGCTACAACAATGTTTCCAGAACAAGAGAGTCGATGCATAATATACACTACTAGAAATTACAGAATTAACCGTAGTCGTTTTCAACGGGTAGACATCCTGGCATATCATCTGAACTTTTAAATGGCAGACCGTCCGGAAAGGCAAATACAAAGACACCGACGATAATTCATGGATACCCGGTGCAAGAAAAGTATATATTGGCGCTAATTTGCGTGTTAATTGTTGGTATTATTGTGTTAAAAATCAGAAAAATCAGAGAAGCAAACAATGTTAGTTCAATAAAAAAATCGTAAAATAGTTCCGATCCCACAAGTGCTTGTGTGTCCTTAAGAAATTTAATCCCCTAACTGTTGCCCAAGGTTATGGATTGCTTCCTCCCAGGATCGAACGGAAAAACTATTCTATAATACTAGCAATCAAAATTATAAAATTTCAGCGAACTCAACAAACGGAGCAAATCACACTTGAAACTTTATTATTCGAAAAAATAATGCAACAACATAGAAAAGAGAGGAAAAAATTTCACATTTTCCATATCTGAAAAATAAGGCCAAGCCTCTAAATTTATAGACAAGAGAAGAGTGATGTGGAGAGGTGCAATCCAAAAGGTGCCTCTTCCATTTCCCATTCACACCATTTAAAAAAAAAATAATAATCCCCTACATGAACGAGGAATGGAGATATGTGTAAAAACATGCATGAAAATACTATGTGATTCGCAAGGAAGGATTAATTGCATCCGGATAAGTAGATTTCCCTTTGAACTTTCCACAGTAAACTTCTGTCGGATATACTCAGTCAATCGGTAGCTTTGATATCTTTGAACCGTCGAACTTTGGTGTATACCTAGACAACCATAAGTCACACAATCAAGCCTTAATCGTCTTTGGTTCTCATTGTTGTGTTGGTTTCAGCCATGAACACCACCTGGTTCATAAGTGCGTAGAGAACTGGCCTTACTGAATTCTTCTTGAAGCGGCTTACACTTCATAATTACACAGGTGATTCCTAAACGTGTTATCCCGTAGATACACTATTTGATAACCCCATATCAAATTTAGAAACCATTAAAATTCCTTAGTGCTTTATCCTTGGTATTGAACATTGTCTCATCACGAGAATGGACCAAAAAGAAATTTTATTTGACAATGTTGAACCGTTATTAATGACTTTGTTTGAGCTCCCTGAACCTAGATCTTGGGATCTCCAGTCTTCTAGGTAGAGTTGCCGCCATAATGACTTGTCCTTGGTTATAGTTTCAATCCCCTTGATCTCTTAACTACCTCTCTAGTTAGGCCTTTATAAGTAGATCCGACACATTATCGCTTGACTTCACGCAGTCAATTGTGATAATTCCCCTAGAGAATAGTTGCCTAATGGTTTTGTTCCTTCGTTTTATATGACGAGATTTTCCGTTATATATAATGCTCCTAGCCTTTCCTATTGCAGCTTGACTCATGAATATATGTACCAACAATTTGGTCCAAAATGAAATATTTTCAAGAAAAATTTAGGACCCATTCAACTTCTTCACCGGCCTTGTCCAAGATTATAAAATCAACCTCCATTATAGAGCGACAATACCCATTTATTTTGATAATTTTCAAGACATCGCTCCTCCACTGTCTGTGAAAATATATCCACTTATGGATTTAAAAACAGTCGAACCGGTGATCTAATTTGTACCACTGTATTCCTTCATTATTGCGGGATACTTATTGCAAAGCATAATTTTGAGTATATTTCAAATATCTCAACATTCGTTTCATTGTCTTGATAGTTCAATACAAACTTTCTTATGTCGTAGACTAATACGTCTCGACTTTCTATTGCATATCAGATTAAAGACTATACTTAATGTAGCAATACTATATTATAACAATAGTCGGAATGATTGACATTATTTGTGGCTACAACCTTTTAATATCTGACGCATTTCGCAATCACTGCGCCATTTTCAAGTATTTGTATGCTAATTATTCATATGTCTATATCATATGCAAATTATAGAACCTTCATTCATGAAACAAATCCAACTTGCAATGGATTTTGGTCATGTTCATCGGTTGGTTCACCTAATTATAGACCAAGGTATTAATGCGTTCGTTCATGAACGATCATGTTTATACAAAACATACAAACACACTTTTCATGAAAAGTCGCAGCCTTCCAAGTGACATCTTTCATAAAAGAGCTAAATATTATAGTTGTTCAAGAAAGAACAAATCATTTCTGTAAAGGTACGTAAACAACTTTCGAATTTATAGTTTCATCATTAGTCATCACTAAGACTGAACAAGTAATGAATTCGCCGACTACCATATCAATATCATTAAGGATCCGTGAGGTTCAAAGAATCCTATCATCTATTTCTTCTAAATAACGTAGACATCACGTCTAACATTAGCTTTGGTTATGCATAAGCTAAATGCTTCCATATTTCACATGTTTCATGTGCCTTTTCTATCAACATATAATCCATATATAAATAAATAATGACTACATAATTTAGAGTATTCTTAATGTAAATACACTAGTTTGAAACTATTTGACAATATTTTCTGATCAAATTTTGCATGCTATTGTTTGGGTGCTTATTTTAGTCCGTAAAGTGACTTAACAAATTGACACACCTTTTTTATTTTCTAGGAATCACGAACCTTTCAGGTTGTTCCATATAAATTTATTCCTCCAAATCTCCATTTAAGAATGTTGTCTTTATGTCCATCTGATGGATTTTAAGGTCATACATGGCAGCTAACACTATTAACATCCGAATAGTTATAATCCTTGTTACCGGCGAGTATATATCAAAATAATCAAGACCTTCTCATCTTCTAAACTTTTTGACAACTAATCTTGCCTAATATTTTTCAATAGTACCATCAACTTTTATTTTCCTTTTGAAAATCCACTTAGAACCCAAAGGTTTATTTTTTGGAGGAATATCTATCAATTTCTAAGTATGATTACTTAATATGGATTCTTCCTCACTATTGACTGCTTCTTTCCGAGGAAAACATAACTTCTTCCAAAGTCTGATCCAATGGAAGTAGTTGTCCTTTGACGTTTACTACGTCTTGGATTCACCTCATTAGGTGTACTTTCCTTTGATTCTTCCCGAGGTCACTTGGATATATCATTAGATGACTCACATTCCTTTTTATACGGATAACTGTTCTAAAAAATTCAGCACTATTTGATTCGATTATTGTATTAATATGAATGTCGAGATTTTCTGATTTATGAACCAAAAAACAATATGCCTTACTATTTATTGCATATCATATGAAAGCGCAATCAATATTTTCTAGTCTGACTTTTAGCCTTTTAGGTTTAGGAACTTGCACTTTAGCCAAGCACCCCCCAGACTTTAAAATATTTTAAGTTGGGCCTCCTTCCTTTCTATTTTTATATGCAATGGATTACATTTTGCTGTGGGAAACTCGATTGAGTATTCGGTTAGCTGTAAAAATAGCTTCCCCCACAGGTTCTGGGGTAAACAGAACTTATCAACAATGTACTCATCATCTCCTTTAAGGTTCTATTCTTTCTTTCCGCAATTTTATTAGATAGTGGTGACTAAGGGGTTGTCTCGTTTGATAAATAATACCATATTGCAAACATATTTTTCCAAAAGAAGATTCACATTCATCACCCCTATTACTTTCTAGAGCCCACCACATGAATTATTGTTTGTATCATGACAAAGCCAGAATTAATAAATGGTAAAGTTTTTAATCTTCAAACTAATCTGACACATTCAGAATTAAGAAACGTTGAAGTTTTTAATCTTCAAACCGAGTAATATCTAATATAACCAAATCTAATAAATAATAAAATTTTTAATCTTCAAACCGAGTAATAAATTGAAGTAGAAAAATCACTAAGATTTTAATCTCCAAAACAAGTATAAAGTCACTTAGATTTTAATTTCCGACAAATCAGTAGAAAGCCACGAAGACTTTAATCTCAACGAACGAGTAAAAAATTATGCAGATTTTGATCTCAAAGCAGGAGTAGAAAATCACGAAGATTTTAGTCTCTATAATGGCAGAACAAAATCACGAAGATTTTAACTTTTATTTTAAATGGATTTCCAACTAAACTATTACAACACATTTCGTAATCTCAAGAATATTTCCTGGTATATAGTGTAAGCCTAATTTATGTCTTACATCTTTGAAAAAAAATCTTTTTCACACATTTTATGCATGTTACCAAATTAAAGGTATTTTTTCATTTGGTCAAGGAATAATAGAACTAACCATTAATACCATATTATTTCAGATCATGCATAAAATTTATAATACGAGATTATCACATAATACACATCTACCCTATAAGAAGAAAATGCACAGAACTAATGCAAATGATAGAAATTCATAAATAAATAATACTTAAGTTTAAGAAAGTAAAACCGGATCTTTACCACTTTCTTCCTTACTTATTGCCTCAGAGTTGCAATTGGATGATTCCACTATTAAAGAATCGTTGGCTTATATGTTTCCTTGGTTTACTACCAAGTTCAAGTGATTGCCTTCACATTGTGCCTAGTATACATATCCCTGTTTCTGAAAGTACAAGAGGGGTAGGGGGAGGTGAACTGTAGTCAGTTAAAATCTTGGTCGACTAAGTATGCGTTTAGTCGACTTGTTTTGAGCAATAAATAAATTCAATGAGAGTGAGATAAATTGACAAAAAAGTAAAGGAGGTGCAACAATTTTTATACTGGTTTAGTACTATTGTGGTACCTATATTCAGTTTCCTTGGGTTACAAGGTTTCTCTTAGATCTTTGATAAAGGATTACAAATGTGATGGTTTTAGTTCGTTCACCATCAACGATATTTAGAAACAATGATCTTTTTTTAATGTTGACACAACTCTCTTTTATGTTCTAACTCTTCCTATCCATTGTGACACTTGTAGACTCAAGAATACAATATTTGTACTAAGAACTAGAAAGGCATAGAAAATAGTTTGCATAATTGCGTGCCTTCTAAGTTCTTCTGTTTATTCCTTTATAGCCTTTTTGAATCTTCTGCTTCATTATCTTCTGGGATAGTATTGGAGTAATTCTAGGAGTCCTTTTGTTGTGAGGCATATATATATATAAGAGAATGACCCAAGGGTTGCCTTGTGAATCCACCTTAGAATGATAGATAGATTAATCATTATTCCTTACGAATTGCTTGCTTCAATCTTCCTTGATTTTAGACAGTCTTGGTTGATTGCTTTCTTCATTCCAACTTTAGCGGATTGCTTCCTTTTTGACCTTCTATAGAATCTTCATTCCAATCTTGATTGCCGCTGTGATTGAAAGAATCTTGGTCAATCCTGATTGATTCCCTTCTTCTTAGGTTTGATTGATGTTCTTTCCAATTCAGGTTATCTAGACGTTGAGTAGATCATCCTTCCTATTAGCAAAGTTATTATTTACCAGGATGGGAATCAACATACAAGAATATATTATTAGTGAAAGCTTCTTTAGGGGTATTGATCATAATTAAAATTTTAAACTTAACAATCTCCCCCTTTTTGATGATGACAATAGTCTTAAAAAGAGTTTGACTAATTTATGGATTCTTCCCTTTTTTCAAGTGTGCTTCGCCTGTCTTCAAGTTGGGTTCTTGTTTGTTGTCTTGTACACTTGAATAGATCTGTTTTAAATCTGTGTTTTCTCTGAACTTCTAAATGTTATTCTCAAAGTTTCTTCTAAAACTCTACCTTCAAAACCCCTTATCTTTTCCGATTAGGGTTTTTGCTAAGTTATTTCGAAACTTTCTCTGATTTTTGACATGTTCTGTTGTGTTTCCTTATTTCGTTCTTCTACTGGAGTTTGCATGTTAAAAGCCTTAATTTCTTTTGAGGTTTCTGAATCTATTTTTTGTTAATATTTGTTTGATTTATTGGTTTTTCATCCCTAGACTCGATTGGTGTTGAAAACCCTAAGTTTGGGTTCATTCGAGTTTCTGAGACTATTTGTTGTGTGATTTACTTGTTCATCATCTTTGAGTTCGATTGGTTTCAAAAACCCTAATTTCTGTAGGGCCTATTCGAGCTTCTGAAGCTGCTTGTGCAACTCATTTGTTTGAAGTTGCTCGACTGGATTTGAAATCTTTTTGTTTCAGCATTTGTTTCTTTATGTGATTTTGACTTCCTGCTATCATTGAAACCCGTCTATACTTTTTCAGAAGGGCCTTTTTACTTGACCCTTTGCATGCTTCTGATACTCTCTCTTTTCTCTATTTCTAAGTTAATGAATTTGACCTATGTGACTACCATGTTTCAATAGTTCACTATCTACTGACTATGTGACTGTTATTGCATGCTGCTTCTCTTTGCCATAGTTTGGCCTCGCATGCCTAATGTTTATGCACTCTATTTATATCCTGAATTCCCCTCTTAAATGACCTTCAATTTTGGACTGATTTCAAACTATCCCTTGTGAAATTCTGATTGCACTCGTATGTTAAGCAATTGGTTCTTTCCTTGTTTCGCCTTACTGATTTTCCTGTTTCTTAGTCTAATTTGGACACTTTCCTTTGAACCTTCGATCCCTACTTTTCTACTCAATTTGATTAATTCTCTTACCTTGGTTACATTGGTATTTGATTCTTACCGACATTTCCTTGATTAGAATCTGATGAACCTAGTCTCTATTACATATTGTGTACTTGTACTATGCTGAAAATCTTTCCTTATTTGTCATATTTAGCATTATGTGATTTCTTTCGTTATTTAGTATTTGTATGTTACCATTTAAATTTAACTCCTTAATTAAAGGAAGTACTTATACTGATTTGATTTTAATTAGCACATAGTTCCATAATTACTGCTAAACTATAATTCTTGCCTTATTTTTTACCTGTTTTCAAACTATAAGTACCTTTCTCTCTCATTAACACAAACGACGAACACTCTTAATTCTGAACTCACAATTTACACTCAAAGCACTCTCTTGCTTTACTACTTGTACTGTGGCCTGAATAGCTGGCTGGAAGACAAAGCTATATTTTGAAGTCCTACTACCTTTATTTACTACATTTTGCTTCTTTGAAATGGTATACTGTAATTAAACTTACAGCATCAACAACAACATGGGTACTTAATGTTCTTGCAATCTTGTCTGCCTACTGCTTGTATCTATTTCAGCACCTTTATGTAGCGTGCTGTAATTTCTTCTCCTGTTCTGAATTAATGTATTGTGAACTTTAAATCCCTATCCTCAATGTGTTTGGTATATATGTTTGGTATAGGGCACGACAGTGTTGAACATTGTTGTCCATGACTCAAACTTGATCCCCCTGGGATCATAACCTCTATGTTTCCTCTAGTGTTGTGTGTTCTGGTGGGCTTATAGGCATGCTGGCATCTTCTAATGCTGTGCATGCCCAAAGCTGACCCTTGCCTAAGTACATAGGATCTTTGCAATTCCCAACCAGCGAACCCCTTTTGTATGAAGTTATCTACTCTGTAACTGTTTCCTTACCACCCTTTACCCCCCTCATTTATCCTTCCATCTCTTAGAACTCTGTTTCTGCACTTGCACTATCTTCTTAGACTTAATTTCTGCCCCCCTCGTGCGATCCTTTCCTTGTGACCCATGATATCCCTCTGAACTTGGACACATGAGGGCTGACATTTCCACACTACACTTGTCCCTATTCTGGTTATGAAACTTGGGTGTGAGCACTGCCCGGGGTCCTATTGAGGTCCTTAGGAAACTCTGACACACTCAAGTCTGAGAAAGGCTTTTGATCAGTGGTCTTTGAGTTGGTTTATCTCATAACTCATATATGAAGTCAAGAATCAGGATTCCACTGGTTGTAATTTTTCTTTGTACTTTTTCTGATGTAATTTATTATTCCTGGTTTGTAATAATTTGTAATGAACATTTGGGGCTGGCTAGTAAAAAAGGGTTGGGTAATTATGCATGCAAGGGTAGAAAATATGTCTATAGGACTTCTTTTAATTCTGCACTTTCAAACTGCATTAGAAAATATGTCTATAGGACTTCTTTTAATTCTGCACTTTCAAACTGCATTAGAAAATATGCCTATAGGACTTCTTTTAATTCTGCACTTTCAAACTGCATTAGCAATCATGTCTCTAGGACTTATACTAAATCCTACTTGTTCAGTTTCATACCTAGATAACCTGCCTATAGGTCGTATTCGAATTCTGCATGCCACTTAGATATCGTGCTTTAAGTTCTAAATGGCTATAAATAAGTATCACATTCGTAATTTTGCCTGCATGGATTCTTAAATAAAATCTGACTGGTTTCATTCCCATTCAATATTAGATATCCTGTTCGTAGGGATTAAAAATCAGTAATAGTAGATACTATCATCTGCAGAACCTTCAGAACCTCTTTTAATAATCTAATCCCCTTACTTAACATAGTTTAGCAAGCATGCCTATAGGATTTCAAACAATTTATTTCGAGTTTTTATTGTCTCATCACCTTCTGAATTGAATAGACATCATGCCTATAGGACTCCGTCTAAGCACTCAGGCAAACCTTAGGATAATAATTGTAAAACTAAATCCGCTTTGTTAGTTGCTACAACCAAAAGGCAGGTCTGATTTGGACTTCTTATCTGAGTTATGTAATAAACTAAGCTGCCTCAATAATTAACTTCCCTCGTCTTTATGTGCTTTAAATTAGACCTAAAAAGTATGTGCAAGTCATGCTATTTATGTGCTTTTGTTTGAGGAGGTATACTTGAGCCTTATATGCTTATGTATTTCCCCTTTAATGTGCAGTCTTTATATATTTTGTATGTCGCCTTAGAATTTTTACCTTTGAAACTTCAAATAAGCCTAATACCCCTCCCTTTTAGGATTAATAGTCCTAAATTCCTCTGGGATTTATAGGAATGGGATGGGTAATAACATGCAATAAGTAATCGAGACCAATCCGCGCTTTAATACCTTAATGGGGTTGGAAAGGTAGATATGGATATGATGACCACGCGATAATGTCACGTGTAGCCCCTCATTGAGGAGTGATTACCAGACATTGTGTGGGGTGATCCATATTTTTAATAATCCTCGGACCCCCCTTCCTTTATTCTTTATTCTTTTTTTAGCATTGTAACTCCTTATTTAAAAATCAGTTCTTTGATTGTTCTTTCAAATTTGTTTACTTTCAAACCATTATGCATTGAAATCCCCTCTTATTTGAGCCTTATTTGCTATATGTTAATTACACCCCAATTCACAATAACCGTCTGGCCGGGAACCACAATAGTGGATCCTGAGGAGTGCCTAACACCTTCCTCTTGGGATATTTCAAGCCCTTACCCAATCTTTGTTTATTCAAACAAGCTTCGAGCTAAATATCTATTGGTGTCCTAATGAACCTTAATCATTAGGTGGCGACTCTTAAAATGCAAACCCAGTTCCCAAAAGGAACGAGTTGCTCCATACCAAAATGTCATAAACCCGATTTTGCGAGAAAAAGGGGGCGCGACCGCATGATGACTCTGCTGGGGAAACTTAGGCTTTTACCATTTCAGACTATCATTGTGAATTTATGCTTATTTAGGTGCAATTACTTGTTTAATTCCTTTAAGCATTCAATCTTTTTCTTCAATTGCAAAACTGACTTGTCTTTTGTTTCTTCCCTTTATTACTGCTTTAAAGTATGAAAACTATTGTATTTACTGCCTTCTTAATGTGCAAATGCGTGACAACATATCTTTAATTATTGCATAATTATGATCAATATCATATTCCACTCATGCCAAACAAATACCATAGCAACGCTTATAATGAGTGGTTGCACTCTTCCGATATTATCACCCCCTAAATCCGAAAAAGGCATATTTGCGGTAAAACCAGTCGATCAATGGTGTAGTCGACGGTTCTGTGCCTTTCCTTCTTGAGTTGTCCGCTTAAGGGTACCAGTCTAAAACCCCATAGAAACCTTACTCTGTTTAAACTACGCATGCATCATGGTCAAACCTAGTTGAGTCAGTTATGCTGTCCGCATAGTGACTCTTTTAAGATGGCCTTGTCCAAAGTCCAATGGGTTTCCCTAAAACCCAAACGGACATCGCCAAGTTCTGTGCATTTATTTGGAGAACTAAATGCTTTTATGCCAATTGTTGATATTAAATAGTCGAGTCCAATGGGGGTAAGGGCCTAGCCTTATTTGTCTTGCAGAAATATGAGGCACTAAGCCCCAGATTCGGCATGGTCACCAACATCCACCCAAAACTGCTAAGCTGGTGGAACGGTCTTCACTTTAGTGATCAGATACTTGTCCGGAAATATTTGGGAAACCTACCTTCTCTCCTGGAAATCCAACCCATCAACAAGATAATAGAAGCTCCTACTTTGTTCTAGGATTATGAGAGGTCTGTATTCTGCTTCGGGGATATTGAATGACACCCTTACTAGAAGAAATAGGAGGATTGGCCGGTATACCATGGGAAACTCGGCTTTTGTTAATGCCTGAGAACCGCAAGGGCTGGGGTTTCCTCAAAATGATGGGTTTGAAGAAGAATCAAGAATTGACATATTTGAAAGAATCCTACATCCCTTTTGATTATTTGTACGAGAGGTACTGTCACAACAAATCCTACCATACCTATCCTGACGAGTTTTCCATCACATTATTAGGGTATATTCACTGAAGGGTCTTTGTATTCATGTTTTATTTTCTGGGATTGATAGTGTTTCCAGTAAAGAAAGCAAGAATCCACACCAGACTAGCTATGGAACTAAGACCTTAATGGAAGGAATTGGCAGGCAACCATTCAGCATTATGCCCATGATCATTGCGGAAATATACTGAGCCCTCGAGAGGTTTCAATAGGGAGCCAAACACTTCAAAGGCTGCAATTTGCTACTTCAACTTTGGCTCGTGGAGCATCTCGAAAAGGATGAATACCGACAAGAAATTTAGCGAAGGTACTGGGATGATCATATCGCTTTTCATCATCCGAAGCGAATGAATTACATGCCCAATATGTTCGCCCAACCGGAGAATGCTAGAGAATGGGTCGAGCTCTTCGAAAATCTGACTAAGGACCAGGTACTGTGGATATTCGAGTGGTTTCCGACCGAGGATTTCATCACCTGATCCAGAGATGAACCTATCTTGATATTGATCGGTCTGAGAGGAACATACCTTTACATCCCTCTCTGGGTTATGAGGCAAGCGGGTAGGAAGCAGGTTGTACCCAGGGTTGACAAGATGAGTCACTTCCGGGCTGATTTCCAAGATGATGATAGTCCTTCAAAGGGCCAAACTTAGCGTATGTGGCACTGCAAAATCGTCATGGGGAGGGATACCATAGAGCCAGTTAGATACCACACTGGTTGTGCTCCCTACTATTCAGGCTGGTTGGAGGATAAGCATGATGGCCTGGGCCAGCCTGGACTCGTTCGAGGTCACAAGATCATAGATGAAAAACCGAGGCACATGTCAAATACAACCAACTGCGCAAGAGGATCCGGGAATGCGAAAGCGAGCACCGTGAGATACAAGAAGCCAATAAAAAGCTAATTGAGGAATGGAAGGCTATGGTTGTCAATGCCAACAAGCGACTGAGATGTTTGGAGCGAGGCATAGTGGAGTTGGAGAAGAAATTTCTCAAGAGGGTCGAAGACTGCCAAAGTGCTGAAGGAAACAAAGGCGGACACCTAGCCGGAGCCTACCTATTGCTGGGACTTCGCCAATTGGGAAAGCTGTTCGATGGAGCCAGGGATGCCGAATCTGGGGAAGGTCCTTCTGGGACCAAATAGATAGGAGTTTCCCTCTTTTTATGAAATGTAATAAGGCCAATGGCCACTAGCAACTTTTATTTCCTGTTTTTAATATCGATTTAGGATTCTTCTACTTTTTATCAATAAAATGAGGCATTTAGCATTCCAAGTTCTCCAAATCAACTTGTCGCTAGGCCCATCTTGGGCACAATGAGGTTTCCAAATTAGGACACGCTTTATATTCCCGCATTATATGTTTAAATATTGCAATATTTTTTATAATCCTCACTAACTTGTTACCTTTTTGTTTTCTTTATTTTTTGTTTATTTCCCTTCCCCAAAGGTTAGTTCGTGCACTCTGGCAACATCATCTTATTCCACGAGATCCAGGGGCCCTCCACCCACTCCTCCTCTTAGTCCTGTAAAAAACAAGAACAAAGGGAAGATGGAAGATTTGAACAACGGAAGAAAGGAAAACTCAAATGAATGGGTAGAGGTCACTCATGGTCATGTTACTCAGGTTTCCAAAGAAAATGCATCCCAACTCGAACAAAAGCTGCTGAAATTGCAAGAAGAACTTGATCAGGTTCGGAATCTGGAAAATATGTCATTTTCCTTCACTACTCCAGATATCAATTTCCCAAATGCTCAGAACCCTACACCTCCACAGAACATCCCAAAGCAACAGATCCATCCCGCTCCTCACCACCACTGCAACACTTGCCATACCTCAAATAACACCCCGTTGCTCATCCCAGAACTCTAGAACTCCACAAATGACCACTGCCACACCAACCATAATACCCCCATCTACGTGGAGACTGTGCCACACTCCACCCAGCCCATCTCAAGCACACCCGAGTCTGATGAAAAAGACATGCTCATCAGAAACCTAGATGAAGAACTTAAGAAATTGACTAGCCGAATTCAAGGCGTTGAAAGAAGTAAGGGAATTGAAGGGCTGAATCACGAAGATCTTTGCATACACCCCGATGTCGAACTGACGGAGGGGTACATACCTCCTAAGTTCAAGATATTTGATGGCACAAGAGATCCAAGGGTCCATTTGAGAACATACTGTGACAAGCTGGTTGGTGTAGGAAGGGACGAGAAAATCCGCATGAAGCTTTTCATGAGGAGCTTGAAAGGAGATGTTTTGTCTTGGTACATTAGCCAAGACCCAAAGAAGTGGTCGAACTGGGTAAGCATGGCGTCCGACTTTATAGACAGGTTCAGGTTCAACATAGAAAATGCACCGGATGTGTTCTATATTCAAAATCTAAAGAAGAAGCCCACGGAAACATTTTGCGAGTATGCTACTCGCTGGAGGTCCGGGGCTGCTAAGGTTAGACCTGCCTTAGAGGAAGAACAGATGAACGAATTCTTTGTCCGGACTCAAGACCCACAGTATTATGAAAGGCTGATAATGATCGAGGGCCACAAATTTTCTAACATCATTATGTTGGGGGAAAGGATCGAAGAGGGCATCAAAAGTGGTATGGTTACGAACTTCGAGGCCTTGCAAAATACAAATAAGGCCTTACAGTCAGGAGGTGTGTCCAAGAAAAGGGACGTAGGAGCCGTAATAGTGGCACAGAGAACCAAATCTCCCATCAAATACCAAGCCTGCCTAATGCCTCCACTCACATATTAGCTCACTCCAAACTACCAAGCACCCTCACCCTCTTACCAAAATCCACCACCCACTTATCAATCACCTCCCACATATTAGCCTACTTCACCCAAATATTCCCAACCCGCATATGTTTACCAAGCCTACAATGCTCAACCATCCCACTATCAATCCCCTCTTTCACGCCAAAACTTCCCTAGACCTCGACCAAATTTTGACCGAAGGCCTTCGAAACAATATACGGCTATTGCTGAACCTATTGATCAGTTGTATGAAAGACTCAAAGATGCTGGTTATGTCACCCCAATCCCTACTGTAACTCTTGAGAACCCTTCTCAGTGGGTTAATCCAAATAAATCCTGTGCATACCATTCCGGCATGAAAGGACACACCATTGACAAATTCCATTCTTTGAAAGACAAGATCCAGACTTTAATTGATAACAAGATTATTGTTGCAAAAGAGTCTACTCCAAATATTTGCAATAACCCTCTGCAAGACCATAAGGGTGGAGGTGTTCACATGATCAAAATAGAGGATGACTGGGATCCCGAGGGATCGATCGGTTTTATCACAGAAGGTGACGACCCAAAGAAACCAATAGTCACCCTTAATCTGATCGTAGTCCAGATTCAGCCCTCTGGGGATGCCGAGGTAAATATGTCCGTGCCACTTGACTTTGAAGTAACATCCTCTGAAAAGACACCATTGCTAATTGAGGTCGAATTCGTATCTCCAGCGAATGCACCTACACCATTCGAAGTTCTAGTTTGACCACCCAAGGTACATGCTCAGTTCAGAATAAAGATAGCCACGTCGATTCCAGTGGCGATGTCGACCATGAAACCATTCCATGCAAATTCTATACCATGGGACTACATAACAGAGGCAAGAAGGAAAGGCAAGGTTATGTTCGGAGAGGCTATTGCGGCACAGGGTATGACGAGAACTGGTAGAGTTTATACCCCAGAACATCTGGCTGAGTCAAGCAAGCAGGCCTCTAATCGGCCGTACATCACCGAGACCGGGCTAGATGATCTCTGGAGAAAGATACAGGCCAAGTAATACTCGACCAATCGAACAAAACACCGGTACAAATTTCTATCCTTGCTTTGCTAAAAAATTCCGATGCACACAAGAATGCCCTGTTAAGGGTGCTAAGTGAAGCATATGTGCTAAGCAACATCACCAATGGAGAAATGGATAACATGGTAGGACAGGTATTAGAAAGTCACATGATCACTTTTCATGAAGATGAGCTGCCACCAGAAGGGTTGGGTCACAGCAAGGCATTGCACATCACCGTGCAATGCGAAGACTATTTTATCACTAGAATCCTGATTGATGAAGGGTCCAGCCTCAACATTTGTCCGTTGGTAACACTCAGGACGTTGGGTAAGGGATTGCACAAGATAAAGGATGAAGCCATCAATGTGAAAACTTTTGACAGCTCCTAAGGTCCATCATTGGGGAAATTAGTCTGTGTTTGCAAATGGAGCCTACTTAGTTCGATGTTGATTTTCAAGTGATAGATGTGCTAGCATCTTACAATCTGTTGTTGGGACGAATATGGATTCATGCTGTTGGGGCCGTAGCATCAACACTACATCAGGCAGTAAAGTTTGAGTGGAATCACCAGGAGGTGATCATTCACGGCGACGGTAGCAATCCTATATACAGTCGCCAGACCATTCCGGCTATCGGAGGTAGAAGAAAGTTAGGTGGGGAGACCTATCACCACATAGAGCTAGTCAATGCTATTGACAAAGGCAAATGGTAGGACAACAAAATCGAGAGTATATTGAACTAGAGTGGGTACGAACCTGGCAATGGGCTTGGCAAGAGCCTCCAAGAATCATTAAGCCTATAAAACTCAAGAAACATGGCACCACTTTCGGTCTAGGCTATGAGTATACCTGGGAAGAATTCAACAATTGGTCGCCACCATGGCGCAGTCCCTACTATCCAGTGGAACAACCAATACCGCCTTTGGAGCAGACTTTCCAACAGACCGACATTGTTTATGGGATAGACGAGGAGGAGGCACTAACTGTAGTGAAGAACTTGTTCTTAGAAGACGATGACATGGATTGCTGTGTTATGTTCAAGGAGGAGGGGGAGGAAGGTCCTTCCATACAAGCTGCAAGTAGAGGAGCATACCTCAACAACTGGACCATCATAACCACCAGAGCCGGCAAGCCTCAGGGTAGCAAGGCTGAACAAGCATCATGCACTATCTTTTATTGTTTCTAGCTAATTTTTACCTTTCACATTTTTGATTTTCGTAATAAGATCTTCAACGTTCAAAACAGTTATGGAATTTATCAAAGCATTTCGATTTTCCTTATAAATCAACACTCTTATTATTTTCTCTCATTACTTTACTTATATAGCATTACTATTACTTATCTTGATGAACCAATGACTTTTACATGCAATGAGACAACACAACAAATAGACATAGATTCAGAAGAAGATCACATACCGGAGGATATTGTTAAGGAAGTTAAGAATTTTAAAAATAGCCCGAAGTCCAACCTGGATGAGAATGAGGTTGTTAACCTAGGAGATGTAGAAAACGTCAAGGAAACACGAATTAGCATCCACTTATCGCCATAAGAAAAGAAGGAATACACAGAATTTATAAAGGAATAAGAGTACATATTCACCTGGTCGTACGATGACATAACTGGTCTGAGTACATCTATTTTCGCTCACAAACTGGAAACCGATCCAATATGTCCGCCGGTAAAGCACAAGCTCAGAAAGTTCAAGCCTGATATAAGTTTGAAAATCAAGGAAGAAGTCACCAAGATGGTCAAAGCCAAGGTTCTCAGGGTAGTAGAATACCCGACATTGTTAGCCAACATTGTGCCAGTACCAAAGAAGGATGGGAAGGTCAGAGTTTGTGTCGACTACCGGGATCTCAACCGGGCCAGTCCGAAAGACGACTTTCCTTTACCAAACATACACATCCTGATCCAGAATTACGCCAAGCATGAATTGCAATCATTATGGATTTTTTTGCTGGTTATCCTCAAATCTGGATGGATGAAGAAGATGCTGAGAAAATGGCTTTCATTACGCCGTGGGGAATGCATTACTACATGATGATGTCGTTTGGTCATAAGAATGCAGGGTCCACCTACATGAGGGCCATGACTACCATTTTTTATGATATGATACACAAGGAGATTGAGGTGTACGTGGATGACGTTATCATCAAGTCCATGAAGGCCACTAATCATGTGGATGACTTGAGGAAGTTCTTCCATAGATTGCGAAGGTACAACTTGAAACTAAATCCCGCGAAGTGTGCATTTGGGGTTCCTATCAAAAAATTACTTGGGGTTATTGTGAGCCGCCGAGGAATAGAATTGGATACATCAAAGGTCAAGGACATTTAGGAACTTCCACCGCCAAAGAACAAGAAGGACGTGATGAGTTTCTTGGGATGACTTAACTATATCAGCCGGTTCATAGCACAATCTACAATTATCTGTGAGCCAATCTTTAAAATGTTAAAGAAGGACGCCGCCACCAAATGGACTGATGACTGCCAGAAAGCTTTCGACACAATCAAGGAATACCTATCAACACCACCAGTCTTGGTCCAGCCCGAGCCAGGTAGACCCCTGCTACTCTATATCGCAGTACTATATGGTAACCTTTGGTTGCGTCTTGGGGAAGCATGACGAAATAGGGAGAAAGGAACAGGCCATTTACTAACTCAACAAGAAATTCACTCCGTATGAGGCCCGATATTCTGTGTTGAAGCACACCTGTTGTACTTTGACTCGGGTAGCCTAGAAGCTGAGACATTACTTCTGTGCTTACACTACATATCTCATATCAAGGATGGATCCTTTGAAGTACATCTTCAGAAGCCCATGCCCACTGGCAAGCTGGCTAAGTGGAAAATCCTGTTGAGTGAATTCAACATTGTCTATGTAACTCAGAAGGGAATCAAGGGACATGCACTAGCAGATCACCTTGCGGAAAATCCCATAGATGGAGAATACAAACCCCTAAAAATGTACTTTCCTGACGAAGAGGTGTCATTCATAGGAGAAGACATTGCGGAATCCTATGATTCTTGGAGAATGTTTTTCGATGGAGCAGTGAATTTCAAGAGAGTTGGCATAGGAGCAGTTCTAGTATCAAAAACCGGTCAGCATTATCTGGTGTTCGCCAAGCTCAAGTTCCCGTGCACCAACAACATGGCCGAGTATGATGCCTGCATCCTAGGGCTCAAGGTGGCCATTTACATAAACATATAAGAGTTGCTAGTAATTGGAGATTGAGACTTACTCATACATCAGGTCTGAGAAGAATAGGCAATCAAGAACTCTAAGATACTCCCGTATCTGCACCATGTGCAGGAGTTGAGAAAAAGGTTCACAAAGACAAAATTCCAACATGTTCCCAGAATCCAGAATGAATTCGCCGATGCATTGGCTACCTTGTCATCCATGATACAACATCCCGACAAAAACTTCATTTATCCCATTCCAGTAAAGATCCATGATTAGCCAGCTTATTGTGCCCATGTTGAAGAAGAAGCAGATGGAAAGCCTTGGTTTCATGATATCAGGAAATATTTGGCAAAAGGAGAATACCCAGTACTTGCAAATCCTACTCAAAAGTGCACACTTTGGAGGTTGTCCAACAATTTCTTTCACAGCAAAGGAATCCTATATAGGAGGACTCATGATTTGGGATTACTAAGGTGTGTCGACTCAAAGGAAGCATCCAGACTACTAGAAGAGATTCATGTTGGGAGCTGCGGTCCACATATGAACGGTTTTGTCTTAGCCAAGAACATACTCCAAGCTGGTTACTTTTGGATAACTATGGAGACGGACTACATCCAGTATGTCCGGAAATACCACCGTTTCCAGATACACGCAGACATGATAAAGGTGCCACCAAATGAGCTTAATGCAATAAGCTCACCATGACCTTTCGCCGCCTGGGGAATAGATGTTATTGGACCAATTGAACCCGCCGCTTCCAATGGGCACAAGTTTATCCTCATAGAAATTGACTATTTCACCCAATGGGTCAAAGCATCATCTTACAGAGAAGTGACTAAGAAAGTGGTGGCAGACTTTGTCCGCGACCGTATCTTTTATCGATTCGGGATTGCAGAATCAATCATTACTGATAATGGCTCCAACCTCAATAGTGACTTGATGAAAGCTATGTGTGAAACTTTCAAGATCACACACAAGAACTCTACAGCCTACAAACCTCATATAAATGGGGCCGCAGAAGCCGCCAATGAGAATATTAAGAAGATACTAAGGAAAATGATAGAGAAGCATAAGGAGTGGCATGAGAAGCTATCATTTGCTTTATTGGGGTATCGCACCACAGTTCGCACATCAACTGGGGAAATCCCCTATATATTGGTTTATGGTACAGAAGCTGTCATTCCTGCCGAGGTGGAAATTCCTTCCTTAAAAATCATATAGGAAGCAGAGCTCGACGATGCAGAATGGGTGAAGAGTCATTACGAGCAGCTAGCTCTTATAGATGCAAATAGAATGAATGCAGTCTGCCACGATCGGCTTTATTCGAACAAAATGTCCAGAGCCTTCAATAAAAGAGTCAAGCCGCGACAGTTAACACCGGGATAGTTAGTGTTAAAGAAAGTTTTTCCGCATCAAGATAAAGCCAAGGGGAAATTCTCTCCAAACTGGCAAGGTCCGTATATGGTTCACCGGGTTCTAACAGGAGGAGCCCTCATACTTGCAGAAATGGACGAAGAAGTTTGGCCAAAACCAATTAATTCATATGCAGTCAAGCATTACTACGTGTAATCTTTATGTTTTCCTATATGATGTATATAGAACTATGCCTGACCTGATTCCCATTTAAGAGGGGATACGTAGGCAGCCCTATGGGTTCGGTTACAATTCAATAAAATTTCCATTTCCCCCCGCAATTGGAAACTGGGGCAGAATTTTAAAGAGGACCCTCAAATTCCGAAGTGATTTCAGCGAGTTGTTGCAAGCAGTGGTCAGAACCATCAACACATTAAGCCGGGGTAGAATTTTAAGGAGGACCCTCAAAATTCCGAAGCAAGAGAGGTCGCAATGTCTTGAGCCACGTCACAGTCGTCGGTTCATATGAAAGCTATTTTTAATTATGTACTTATGTCATACTTTTACTAAACCATGCATGATTATTGCTGAAAACTGCTTGTTTAGCAACGCTACCCCAATGATACATACATTATCATCAGAGCAAAGCCAAGCAGGTCAAGCAGGGCCAACAGAGATATGAACTAACCTCCCCCTTTACAAAACTCACAGTTTTTCTTTAGATGCAGGCACTTGGATTGCGAAAACATCTGACATACTATACACTCACGAGATAAACATTGTTCAAGAATATAACTCTCAAAACTGTTGCACTTACCAACATTTGCTATCCACACGCACCAGTGGCATTCCGTATGTCACGATATCCCCAACAGTCACGACACCGCAATCTGCTATCAGCTAAGAAAACTCTATTATTATTTCCCCTTTTATTTCTTGCATAAGGCTACCATTCTGCATTCCGAGACTCAACGCTGTCTCCATCTACATTTTGCATTGCACAAGGCTACCATTCTGCCTTCCGAGACTAAACGCTGTCTCCATATGCATTTTGCAATGCATAAGGCTACCATTCTGCCTTCCAAGGTTATGCTCTACCTCTATCTACATTTGCATGGCTAAAAGATAGACACCTTATCTACATTTGCATGGCTAAAAGATTGCCACCTTATTTATATTCTACATGGCTGAAAGATCACCACCTAATCTATATTTGCATGGCTAAACAATCGCCACCTTATCTACATTTGCATGGTGAAAAATCGCCGCCTTATTTACATTTGCATGGCTGAAAGATCGCCACCTCATTTACATTCACATGGCTGAAAGATCGCCACCTCATTTATATTCGCATGGCTGAAAGATCGCCACCTTATCTATATTTGCATGGCTGAAAGATCGCCACCTTATTTGCATTCTGCATGGCTGAAAGATAGCCACCTACTACATTGTATGGGCTGAAAGATCGCCAAATATTGCATCTCATTGGTTGAAAGATCACCAAATTATCCAAAGGAATCATCGTTCGGAGGCATCATCTTCATAGCCCGAGAACACCATGTCATGGCCTAAGGATCCTTTTTAATCTTTTGCATATCATTATTCAAAGGCGTCATGGTTTGGAGGCATCATCCTCATAGCTCGAGATCATCATTTCATGGTCTATGAATCCTTTATTATACGCTTCATGTCCCAAGACATCATGGTCTAAGGACGTCATTCTAACCGTCCAAAGACAACATTCATGGTCCGACGGGAATTTGCATCATGTTTAAATTTAGGCACCATATATGCTTGTATTGCTTATTTGCAGGTTAACCGGCAAGCATTGGCCATCTTGTCAGAAGTTCTCCAGCTCTAGTTCCCGCAGCCCTACCAAACCTTAACCATTCCCCCGTCTTGAATATTGCGTTCGTTCTTGAAAGTCTCCATCGACATACTCCACTGACGGATCCCGAACTACATACATCTTGATTCCTATAAGACCAGAGATAAGTAGGAAACTCAAAATCCAGGACATGACCTATGTCTCCTCGAACCATTTCGTTCAGTCAAAATTGTCCATCATATCTTTACCCGACAACTTTTCATTCTTCCCGGGTAAAGAGGGGCAGCTGTTGATACCCAAATTTTTCCTACATATTTTTAATATACAAAATATTTTCAAAATAGCATGTTCATGCATATATAAGTATTTCCAAATGTTTTACTATTTTCCCTTAATTTTTAAAGATTTTTTAATCAATTTATTACTCTATTTTATCAAGAAAAACCCAATAATTATTCCCAAAATTATCATTTTGGTAATTAATTTATTGGATTCTCATATTTATGCTAAAATATAGCTAAGATAATTTTTACATATTTATTTATTATTTTTAAAGCTAAATTACATATAATTACAATATTAGCGTCTTTTAGATTTAGTTACGTTTATATCTATAAAAATTAAGTCCAGTATTTTTAATTTTGATAATTATGCACTATTAGTCATTTTAGTACCTTTAATTTATTTTCTGAATTATTTTACTATTTTTATAAATCAAATAAGGAAAAGTGGCTATTTATATGTTAGCCCATTTTCATTTCAATTTTAGCCTGATTTGGCATCCCAATTAAACCCAATCTAAGGCCCAATTACCCTGACCCAATCCCCATTTAATCTGACCCAAGCCCGTCTTCATAACCCACACACTCGCCCGCTTTAATCCAGGCCGTTGATCATTCAGATCAACTACCAACAACAATCTTTACCTTTTTTAATTCAAACGACCCCTAACCCTAACCCCCTTTCATACACTCCTCCACCTCTGAATCCCCTTCTCTTTCAATCCTCTCTCTAACCCCTCTCAAACCCTAGCCGCCACCCTCAACTACAACCCTAAAATCTCCCAAATCAATGGCTTCCAAGGTCATCGGAGGCCTGTATCCACCTCCTATAGCTTCTACATGCCCGATTATCATGGTTTCAAGGCTAGATCCTGGAAAAGTTTGGTCCAGACCTTGGTCGTTTTCAATTAATAACTGTTCTTCGGTCGTCTCTAACCTTTCTCCGGCCAACCATGGCTATTCGAGTCTGACTCTTGACTCTCCTGCTTAGATAGATAATTTTCAAAGCCTTTCTTACCACTTGGGTTCTTCTAAAACCCTAATGTTTAAAGTTCTTCTGATTTCTTTTAGATCTGTTTTAGACCTATGTTTGATGTAAACTTCTAAATGTTTTTCTCAAAGTTTCTTCTAAAACTCTACCTTCAAAACCCCTTATCTTTTCCGATTAGGGTTTTTGCTAAGTTATTTCGAAACTTTCTCTAATTTTTTATATGTTCTGCTGTATTTCCTTATATCATTCTTCTACTGGCATTTACATGTTAAAAGCCTTAATTTCTTTTGAGGTTTCTGAATTTTTTTTTAATATTTGTTTGATATATTTGTTTTTCATCCCTAGACTCGATTGGTGTTGAAAACCCTAAGTTTGGGTTCATTCAGGTTTCTAAGACTATTTGTTGTGTGATTTACTTGTTCGTAATCATTGAGTTCTATTGGTTTCAAAAACCCTAATTTCTTTGGAGCCTATTTGAGATTCTGAAGCTGCTTGTGCAACTTATTTGTTTGAAGTTGCTCGACTGGATTTGAAATCCTTTTGTTTCAACATTTGTTTCTTTATGTGATTTTGAGTTCCTACTATCATTGAAACTCGACTATACTTTTTCAGAAGGGCCTTTTTACTTGACCCGTTACATGCTTATGATACTCTCTCTTTTGTCTATTACTAAGTTAATGAAGTTGACCTGTGTGACTACCATGTTTCGATAGTTCACTGTCTACTGACTATGTGACTATTATTACATGCTGCTTCTCTTTGCCATACTTTGACCTCGCATGCCTAATGTTTATGCACTCTATTTCTATGCTGAATTCTCCTCTTAAATGACCTTCAATTTTGTATTGATTTCAAACCATCCCTTGTGAAATTCTGATTGCACTCGTATGTTAAGTAATTGATTCTTTCCTTGTTTTGCCTGACTGATTTCCCTATTTCTTGGTCTAATTTGGACACTTTCCTTTGAACCTTCGATCCCTACTTTTCTACTCAATTTGATTAATTCCCTTACCTTGGTTACATTGGTATTTGATTCTTACCAACATTTCCTTGATTAGAATGTGATGAACCTAGTCTCTATTACATATTATGTACTTGTACTATGCTAAAAATATTTCCTTATTTGTTATATTCAGCCTTATGTGATTTCTTTGCTTATTTAGTGTTTGCATGTTACAGTTTAAATTTAACTCCTTAATTAAAGGAAGTACTTATACTGATTTGATTTTAATTAGCACATAGTTCCATAATTACTGCTAAACTATGATTCTTGCCTGATTTTCTACCTATTTTTTAAACTATAAGTACCTTTCTCTCTCATTAACACAAACACACGAACACTCTTAATTCTCAACTCACAATTTGCACGTAAAACGCTCTCTTGCTTTACTACTTGTACTGTGGCCTGCATAGCTGGCTGGAAGCCAAATCTATATTTCGAAGTCCTACTACCTTTCTTTATTGCATTTTCCTTCTTTGAACTAGTATGTTCTAATTAAGCTTACAACATCAACAACAACATGGTTACTTAATGTTCTTGCATTCTTGTCCGCCTACTGCTTGTATCTATTTCACTACCTTTATATAACATACTGTTATTTCTTTTCTACTATTCTGAATTAATGTTTTGTGAACCTTAAATCCCTATCCCCAATGTGTTTGGTATGGGGCATGGCAGTATTGAACATTGCTGTCCATGACTCAAACTTGATCCCCCTAGGATTATAATCTCTATGTTTCTTCTAGTGTTGTGTGTTCTGGTGGGCTTATAGGCATGCCGACATTTTCTATTGCTGTGCATGCTCAAAGCTAACCCTTGCCTAAGTACATAGGCTCTATTCCCAACCCCTGAACCCCTTTTGTATGAAGTTATCAGCTCTGTAACTGTTTCACTACCACCCTTTACCCCCTCCTTTATTCCCCCAGCTCTTAGAACTCTGTTTCTGCACTTGCACCATCTTCTTAGACTTAAGTTCTGCCCCCTCGTGTGAGCCTTTCCTTGGGACCCATGAGCTCCGTCTAAACTTTGACACATGAGGGCTGGCACTTCCCCACTACACTTGTCCTTATTTTGGTTATGAAACTTGGGTGTGAGCACTGCACTGAGTCCTATTGAGGCCCTTAGGGAACTCTGACACACTCAAGTCTGAGAAAGACTTTGGATTAGTGGCCTTTGAGTTGTTTTATCTCATAACTCAGAGATGAATTCAAGAATCAGGCTTCCTCTGGTTGTAATTTTTTTTTGTACTTTTTCTGATGTAATTTATTATTCCTGGTTTGTAATAATTTGTAATGAACATTTGGGGCTGGCTAGTGAAAAAGGGTTGGGTTATTATGCATGCAAGGGCAGAAAATATGTCTATAGGACTTCTTTTAATTTTGCACTTTCAAACTACATTAGAAAATATGTCTATAGGATTTCTTTTAATTCTGCACTTTCAAACTGCATTAGAAAATATGTCTACAGGATTCTTTTAATTCTGCACTTTCAAACTGCATTAGAAAATATGCCTATAGGACTTCTTTTAATTATGCACTTTCAAACTGCATTAGAAATCATGTCTCTAGAACTTATACTAAATCCTGCTTGTTCAGTTTCACACCTAGATAACATGCTTATAGGTCGTATTCAAATTCTGCATGCCATTTAGATATCATGCTTTAAGTTCTAAACGACTATAAATAAGTATCACATTCGTAATTCTGCCTGCATGGATTCTTAAATAAAATCTGACTCGTTTCATTCCCATTCAATATTAAATATCCTGTTCATAGGGATTAAAAATCTACAATAGTAGATACTATCACCTGCAGAACCTGTAACTAGTCTAATTTAATTTTGTCCCTTCAGAACCTCTTTTAATAATCTAATCCCCTTACTTAACAGGGTTTAGCAAGCATGCCTATAGGATTTCAAACAATTTATTTCGAGTTTTTACTGTCTCATCACTTTCTGAATAGAATAGACATCATGCCTATAGGACTCCGTCTAAGCACTCAAGCAAGCCTTAGGATAATAATTGTAAAACTAAATCCGCTTTGTTAATTGCTACAACCAGCATGCAGGTCAGATTTGGACTTCTTATCTGAGTTATGTAATAAACTAAGCTGCCTCAACAATTAACTTCCCTCGTCTTTATGTGCTTTAAATCAGACCTAAAAATTATGTGCAAGTCATGCTATTTATATGCTTTTTTTTGAGGAGGTATACTTGAGCCTTATATGCTTATGTGTTTCCCCCTTTAATGTGTAGTCTTTATATGTTTTGTATGTCGCCTTAGAATTTTTACCTTTGAAACTTCAAATAAGCCTAATACCCCTCCCTTTTAGGATTAGTAGTCCTAAATTCCTCCGGGACTGATGGGAATGGGACGGGTAATAACATGTAATAAGTAATCGATACCAATCCATGCTTTAATTCCTTAACGGGGTAGAAAGGATAGATATGGATATGATGACCATGCTATAATGTCACGTGTATTCCCTCATTTAGGAGTGATTACCGGACATTGTGTGGGGTGATCCATATTTTTAATAAACCTAGGACCCCCCTTTCCTTTATTTTTTATTCTCTTTTTTAGCATTGTAACTCTTTATTTAAAAATCAGCTCTTTGATTGTTCTTTCAAATTTGTTTACTTTCAAACTATTATGTATTGAAATCCTCTCATATTTGAGCCTTATCTGCTATATGTTAATTGCACCCTAATTTACAATAACCGTCTGGCAGGGAACCACACTAGTGAATCCTGAGGGGTGCCCAACACCTTCCCATTTGGATAATTTCAAGCCCTTACCCAATCTCAGGTTATTCAAACATGCTTAGAGTTGAATATCTATTGGTGTCCTAATGTACCTTAATCATTAGGTAGCGACTCTTCAAATGCAAACCCAGTTCCCAAAAAGAACGAGTTGTCCCAAACCGAAATGTCATAAACCCGATTTCACGAGAAAAAAGGGGCGCGACACCTGCATGACCGTGACTCCTTGCCTCCTTGTTGCTTGGAGAGTGATCCTTAGCTTAGCCACGCCTACTCCAATTTCCTTGGTTACTTCCCTAATCTTATCTACCTGCTCCTGCATAGAGGTTAGTAATTCCTTGATACCTTCAATGTTTTGATGCATCAGCATCAGCTGGTCCGATGAGGAGGATATGTTGGCTTCAAATTTGATCCCATCACTGTTCTTAGTAGGGATAACTTCTGGTGCTTTGTCTTTATTAAGCCAAGTTACCTCAATCAAGGTATACCCCATCATGTCAAAGGCAACCTTGTCATAGGTGTTGGAGATAGTCTTAGGAGCATAGAGAGCCAGATCCACTTTCTTGAATTTCAAGATGTGAGAGATTAGTAAACCATAGGGAAAGCTGCTCGCAGAAGAAGAAACATCCTTGAAACTTTCAAGTAAGTAGTGATGTATCCAAGCAAACCAATTAAATTTGCATGTTACCGTTTAAATTTAACTCCTTAACTAAAGGAAGTACTTTAAATGATTTGATTTTAATTAGCACATAGTTCCATAATTACTGCTAAACTATGATTCTTTCCTGATTTTCTACCTGTTTTCAAACTATAAGTACCTTGCTCTCTCATTAACACAAACACACGAACACTCTTAATTCTCAACTCACAATTTACACTCAAAACACTCTATTGCTTTACTACTTGTACTGTGGCCTGTATAGCTGGCTGGAAGCCAAAGCTATATTTCGAAGTCCTACTACCTTTCTTTACTGCATTTTGCTTCTTTGAAATGGTATGTTCTAATTTAGCTTACAACATCAACAACAACATGGTTACTTAATGTTCTTGCATTCTTGTTTGCCTACTGCTTGTATCTATTTCAGTACCTTTATGTAACATGCTGTAATTTCTTTTCTACTGTTCTGAATTAATTTTTTGTGAACCTTAAATCCCTATCCCCAATGTGTTTTGTATCTATGTTTGGTATGGGGCACGGCAGTATTGTACATTGCTGTCCATGACTCAAACTTGATCCCTCTGGGATTATAACCTCTATGTTTCTTCTAGTGTTGTGTGTTCGAGTGGGCTTATAGGCATGCCGTCATTTTCTATTGCTGTGCATGCCCAAAGATGACCCTTGCCTAAGTACATAGGCTCTATTCCCAACCCCTGAACCCCTTTTGTATGAAGTTATCAGCTCTGTAACTGTTTCCCTACCACCCTTTACCCCCTCCTTTATTCCCCCAGCTCTTAGAACTCTGTTTCTGCACTTGCACCATCTTCTTAGACTTAAGTTCTGCCCCCCTCGTGTGAGCCTTGCCTTGGGACCTATGAGCTCCCTCTGAACTTGGACACATGAGGGCTGGCACTTCCACACTGCACTTGTCCTTATTCTGGTTATGAAACTTGGGTGTGAGCACCGCCCGAGGTCCTATTGAGGCCCTTAGGGAACTCTAACACACTCAAGTCTGAGAAAGGCTTTGGATTAGTGGCCTTTGAGTTGTTTTATCTCATAACTCAGAGATGAATTCAAGAATCGGGTTTCCACTGGTTGTAATTTTTCTTTGTACGTTTTCTGATGTAATTTATTAGTCCTGGTTTGTAATAATTTGTAATGAACATTTGGGGCTGGCTAGTGAAAAAGGGTTGGGTTATTATGCATGCAAGGTTAGAAAATATATCTATAGGACTTCTTTTAATTTTGCACTTTCAAACTGCATTAGAAAATATGTCTATAGGACTTCTTTTAATTCTTCACTTTCAAACTGTATTAGAAATTATGTCTATAGGACTTCTTTTAATTCTGCACTTTCAAACTGCATTAGAAAATATGCCTATAAGACTTCTTTTGATTCTACACTTTCAAACTGCTTTAGAAATCATGTCTCTAGGACTTATACTAAATCTTGCTTTTTCAGTTTCACACCTAGATAACCTGCCTATAGGTCGTATTCAAATTCTGCATGCCACTTAGATATCATGCTTTAAGTTCTAAACGGCTATAAATAAGTATCACATTCGTAATTTTGCATGCATGGATTCTTAAATAAAATCTAACTCGTTTCATTCCCATTCAATATTAGATATCCTATTCATAGGGATTAAAAATCAGTAATAGTAGATACTATCACCTGCAGAACCTGTAACTAGTCTAATTTAATTTTTTCACTTCAAAACCTGTTTTAATAATCTAATCCCCGTACTTAACAAGGTTTAGAAAACATGCCTATATGATTTCAAACAATTTATTTTGAGTTTTTACTGTCTCATCACCTTCTGAATTTAATAGACATCATGCCTATAGGACTCCGTCTAAGCACTCAGGCAAGCCTTAGGATAATAATTGTAAAACTAAATCTGCTTTGTTAATTGCTACAACCAGCATGCAGGTCAGATTTGGACTTCTTATCTGAGTTATGTAATAAACTAATCTACCTCAACAATTACCTTCCCTCGTCTTTATGTGCTTTAAATCAGACCTAAAAAGTATGTGCAAGTCATGCTATTTATTTGCTTTTATTTGAGGAGGTATACTTGAGCCTTATATGCTTATGTGTTTCCCCCTTTAATGTGCAATCTTTATATGTTTTGTATGTCGCCTTAGAATTTTTACCTTTGAAACTTCAAATAAGCCTAATACCCCTCCCTTTTAGGATTAGTAGTCCTAAATTCCTCTGGGACTGATGGGA
This sequence comes from Nicotiana glauca, assembly GCA_026770625.1. Classification (NCBI taxonomy): domain Eukaryota; kingdom Viridiplantae; phylum Streptophyta; class Magnoliopsida; order Solanales; family Solanaceae; genus Nicotiana; species Nicotiana glauca. Next base: position 36,588 of record MU675271.1, read on the forward strand.
ATGGGACGAGTAATAGCATGCAATAAGTAATCGAGACCAATCCATGCTTTAATACCTTAACGGGGTACGAAGGGTAGATATGGATATGATGATCAAGCTATAATGTCACGTGTAGTCCCTTATTGAGGACTGATTACCGGACATTGTGTGGGGTGATCCATATTTTTAATAAACCTACGACCCCCCTTTCCTTTATTTTTTATTCTTTTTTTTAGCATTGTAACTCTTTATTTAAAAATCAGCTCTTTGATTGTTCTTTCAAATTTGTTTACTTTCAAACTATTATATATTGAAATCCTCTCATATTTGAGCCTTATCTGCTATATGTGAATTGCACCCTAATTTACAATAACCGTCTGGCAGGGAACCACACTAGTGAATCCTGAGGGGTGCCCAACACCTTCCNCGGGACTGATGGGAATGGGACGGGTAATAACATGTAATAAGTAATCGATACCAATCCATGCTTTAATTCCTTAACGGGGTAGAAAGGATAGATATGGATATGATGACCATGCTATAATGTCACGTGTATTCCCTCATTTAGGAGTGATTACCGGACATTGTGTGGGGTGATCCATATTTTTAATAAACCTAGGACCCCCCTTTCCTTTATTTTTTATTCTCTTTTTTAGCATTGTAACTCTTTATTTAAAAATCAGCTCTTTGATTGTTCTTTCAAATTTGTTTACTTTCAAACTATTATGTATTGAAATCCTCTCATATTTGAGCCTTATCTGCTATATGTTAATTGCACCCTAATTTACAATAACCGTCTGGCAGGGAACCACACTAGTGAATCCTGAGGGGTGCCCAACACCTTCCCATTTGGATAATTTCAAGCCCTTACCCAATCTCAGGTTATTCAAACATGCTTAGAGTTGAATATCTATTGGTGTCCTAATGTACCTTAATCATTAGGTGGCAACTCTTCAAATGCAAACCCAGTTCCCAAAAAGAACGAGTTGTCCCAAACCGAAATGTCATAAACCCGATTTCACGAGAAAAAAGGGGCGCGACACCTGCATGACCGTGACTCCTTGCCTCCTTGTTGCTTGGAGAGTGATCCTTAGCTTAGCCACGCCTACTCCAATTTCCTTGGTTACTTCCCTAATCTTATCTACCTGCTCCTGCATAGAGGTTAGTAATTCCTTGATACCTTCAATGTTTTGATGCATCAGCATCAGCTGGTCCGATGAGGAGGATATGTTGGCTTCAAATTTGATCCCATCACTGTTCTTAGTAGGGATAACTTCTGGTGCTTTGTCTTTATTAAGCCAAGTTACCTCAATCAAGGTATACCCCATCATGTCAAAGGCAACCTTGTCATAGGTGTTGGAGATAGTCTTAGGAGCATAGAGAGCCAGATCCACTTTCTTGAATTTCAAGATGTGAGAGATTAGTAAACCATAGGGAAAGCTGCTCGCAGAAGAAGAAACATCCTTGAAACTTTCAAGTAAGTAGTGATGTATCCAAGCAAACCAATTAAATTTGCATGTTACCGTTTAAATTTAACTCCTTAACTAAAGGAAGTACTTTAAATGATTTGATTTTAATTAGCACATAGTTCCATAATTACTGCTAAACTATGATTCTTTCCTGATTTTCTACCTGTTTTCAAACTATAAGTACCTTGCTCTCTCATTAACACAAACACACGAACACTCTTAATTCTCAACTCACAATTTACACTCAAAACACTCTATTGCTTTACTACTTGTACTGTGGCCTGTATAGCTGGCTGGAAGCCAAAGCTATATTTCGAAGTCCTACTACCTTTCTTTACTGCATTTTGCTTCTTTGAAATGGTATGTTCTAATTTAGCTTACAACATCAACAACAACATGGTTACTTAATGTTCTTGCATTCTTGTTTGCCTACTGCTTGTATCTATTTCAGTACCTTTATGTAACATGCTGTAATTTCTTTTCTACTGTTCTGAATTAATTTTTTGTGAACCTTAAATCCCTATCCCCAATGTGTTTTGTATCTATGTTTGGTATGGGGCACGGCAGTATTGTACATTGCTGTCCATGACTCAAACTTGATCCCTCTGGGATTATAACCTCTATGTTTCTTCTAGTGTTGTGTGTTCGAGTGGGCTTATAGGCATGCCGTCATTTTCTATTGCTGTGCATGCCCAAAGATGACCCTTGCCTAAGTACATAGGCTCTATTCCCAACCCCTGAACCCCTTTTGTATGAAGTTATCAGCTCTGTAACTGTTTCCCTACCACCCTTTACCCCCTCCTTTATTCCCCCAGCTCTTAGAACTCTGTTTCTGCACTTGCACCATCTTCTTAGACTTAAGTTCTGCCCCCCTCGTGTGAGCCTTGCCTTGGGACCTATGAGCTCCCTCTGAACTTGGACACATGAGGGCTGGCACTTCCACACTGCACTTGTCCTTATTCTGGTTATGAAACTTGGGTGTGAGCACCGCCCGAGGTCCTATTGAGGCCCTTAGGGAACTCTAACACACTCAAGTCTGAGAAAGGCTTTGGATTAGTGGCCTTTGAGTTGTTTTATCTCATAACTCAGAGATGAATTCAAGAATCGGGTTTCCACTGGTTGTAATTTTTCTTTGTACGTTTTCTGATGTAATTTATTAGTCCTGGTTTGTAATAATTTGTAATGAACATTTGGGGCTGGCTAGTGAAAAAGGGTTGGGTTATTATGCATGCAAGGTTAGAAAATATATCTATAGGACTTCTTTTAATTTTGCACTTTCAAACTGCATTAGAAAATATGTCTATAGGACTTCTTTTAATTCTTCACTTTCAAACTGTATTAGAAATTATGTCTATAGGACTTCTTTTAATTCTGCACTTTCAAACTGCATTAGAAAATATGCCTATAAGACTTCTTTTGATTCTACACTTTCAAACTGCTTTAGAAATCATGTCTCTAGGACTTATACTAAATCTTGCTTTTTCAGTTTCACACCTAGATAACCTGCCTATAGGTCGTATTCAAATTCTGCATGCCACTTAGATATCATGCTTTAAGTTCTAAACGGCTATAAATAAGTATCACATTCGTAATTTTGCATGCATGGATTCTTAAATAAAATCTAACTCGTTTCATTCCCATTCAATATTAGATATCCTATTCATAGGGATTAAAAATCAGTAATAGTAGATACTATCACCTGCAGAACCTGTAACTAGTCTAATTTAATTTTTTCACTTCAAAACCTGTTTTAATAATCTAATCCCCGTACTTAACAAGGTTTAGAAAACATGCCTATATGATTTCAAACAATTTATTTTGAGTTTTTACTGTCTCATCACCTTCTGAATTTAATAGACATCATGCCTATAGGACTCCGTCTAAGCACTCAGGCAAGCCTTAGGATAATAATTGTAAAACTAAATCTGCTTTGTTAATTGCTACAACCAGCATGCAGGTCAGATTTGGACTTCTTATCTGAGTTATGTAATAAACTAATCTACCTCAACAATTACCTTCCCTCGTCTTTATGTGCTTTAAATCAGACCTAAAAAGTATGTGCAAGTCATGCTATTTATTTGCTTTTATTTGAGGAGGTATACTTGAGCCTTATATGCTTATGTGTTTCCCCCTTTAATGTGCAATCTTTATATGTTTTGTATGTCGCCTTAGAATTTTTACCTTTGAAACTTCAAATAAGCCTAATACCCCTCCCTTTTAGGATTAGTAGTCCTAAATTCCTCTGGGACTGATGGGAATGGGACGAGTAATAGCATGCAATAAGTAATCGAGACCAATCCATGCTTTAATACCTTAA
>MU675271.1:41514-66674 GCA_026770625.1 Nicotiana glauca
TTCTTTTTTTTAGCATTGTAACTCTTTATTTAAAAATCAGCTCTTTGATTGTTCTTTCAAATTTGTTTACTTTCAAACTATTATATATTGAAATCCTCTCATATTTGAGCCTTATCTGCTATATGTGAATTGCACCCTAATTTACAATAACCGTCTGGCAGGGAACCACACTAGTGAATCCTGAGGGGTGCCCAACACCTTCCCATTTGGATAATTTCAAGCCCTTACCCAATCTCAGGTTATTCAAACATGCTTAGAGTTGAATATCTATTGGTGTCCTAATGCACCTTAATCATTAGGTAGCGACTCTTCAAATGCAAACCCAGTTCCTAAAAGGAACGAGTTGTCCCGTACCAAAATGTCATAAACCCGATTTTGCGAGAAAAAGTGGGAGTGACACCTGCATGACCCTGACTCCTTGCCTCCTTGTTGCTTGGAGAGTGATCCTTAGCTTAGCCACGTTTGCTCCAGTTTCCTTGATTATTTCCCTAATCTTATCTACCTGCTCCTGCATAGAGGTTAGTAATTCCTTGATACCTGCAATGTTTTAATGCATCAGCATCAGCTGGCACTACAAAAAAACTGGAATTTGCTACAAACGTCGTTGCCAATCTGTCGCTAAAATGCTCGTTGCTAGCTGAATCTTTTGATAATCCATTGCTAATCCATCGCTAAATGAGATTAGCGATGGATTTTTTTGTTTAGCTACAAATTTTTTTCGTCGCTAAACGCTGCTTTTTTTAGTAGTGTGGTCCGATGAGGAGGATATGTTGGCTTCAAATTTGATCCCATCACTGTTCTTAGTACGGATAACTTCTGGTGCTTTGACTTTATTAAGCCAAATTAGCTCAATCAAGGTATACCCCATCATGTCAAAGGCAGTCTTGTCATAGGTGCTGGAGATAGTCTTAGGAGCATAGAGAGCCAAATCCACTTTCATGACTTTCAAGATGTAAGAGATTAGTAAACCATAGGCAAGGCTGCTCGCAGAAGAAGAAACATCCTTGATACTTTCAAGCATGTAGTGATGTATCCAAGCAAACCAATTGATAGTTTGCCCATTAACTAAACAGTACAGAACCAATATATCTCTGAGAGATAGAGTACTTAGGGAGCCAGTACGAGGTAGCAGAGTTGTTCCAATAATATGGCCTAAAAACGATGTTCAAACTTCAAGTTCTTTGGTCCTATATCAGGGGCAGTTTCAGATAGTACACTCTTGGCTTCTCCAAAGAATGCTTCAAAATTATCTGGCCAAGAATATTGCACAAAGAAATTCTATCCAACAAACTTTGTAGCAAAGATTTCTCAAACTGATAAGAGTCAAGGATAATACGGGTTCCTAAGACCATGGATTCTAGATCATCTTTATCATTCAAAAACAGATTCGCATAAAACATATGCACAGGTTCTTCATAGGGTGTGTCACCAACAGTAGGAAATAGAGAGACAAGTTTCTAAGTTCAAAAATAGATAGAACATCACAGTGAGAGTTTTGCATAGACTTTAAACTTACAGTTCGACCAAAAGCAATTGACTTCCCTTTGAAGGAAACAAACCTAGACTTTTCTTCAGGGCCTTAGAAATTCATCTTGTCTTCAGGACCCAAATCTGCACTTTCAGTTTTTCCCTTTTTCTGAGAGGGTTGTTTGGGAATAGACTCAATTGGTCATTTTTCTGTCCTCTTTTGGGAGATGAGAATGTCTTATTGAGAGCCAATCGAATCTTCATTTGTTACTAAGTGATCTGGGCTTTTAGAGGATTCGATATCAACATGGTCATTTTTGGACTTCTTAATCCGGTGGCTTCTTCTAGGCGTGGAAGACAAAAGAGAGGGTTTGGTTTTGGACATGGGTAAGAGAGAATATAGGAATAGAAGTTTGGTTTCTTTGAGGTAATGGGAGATATACTCAAGGAAAGTGGGTTAAAAAAGATTAAGAGAGGTCGCCACGATTCCCAGAGAGACGTATGAAAGGAAACTGAAAAGTTGCCTTCTGCAAAACCTGCCTCCAGTTCATAATAAATGCATGTGAAGACTCATCAAGTACTTACAAGATTTTTTGAGTGAATAAGTGAGATATATGGAAATAAATCACAGCAATTATGGAAAATATTAAACAAAGTTGTAAGGGAATCGTACAAATACCAATTTTGTTCCGATGGAAACAAAATCTTTTTTGAAGGAAAGGTTTTGTAAAAATATCTGCTAACTGATTTTCAAAATTTATAAATTCTAACACAATATCTCCTGTAGCGACATGATCACGTACAAAATGATGCTTAACCTCAATATGCTTTGCCTTGGAGTGATGCACAAAGTTTTTTTGATAAATAAATAGCACTGGTATTGTCACACATAATAGGAACAAAATTAAGGCATAAATCATAATCTACAGTTAATGCATGATCCGTAGTACTTGTGTGCAACAGTTGCCTACTATTAAATATTCTACCTTTGTGGTAAATGGAGCCACACAACTTTATTTTTTGCCGTGCTAGGATATAAGGTGTTTTTCAAGTAATTGGCACGTTCCACTTGTGCTTTTTATATCAAGTTTATCTCCTGCAAAATATGCATCTGAAAAACCTTTGAGATCAAAACTTTCTAAGCTTTTATACCATAAACCATAGTCGATTGTCCCTATCAAATATTTGATTATACGTTTAACAACAGTCAAGTGAGATTCCTTAGGAGCTGACTGATATCTAGCACATTTTCAAACACTAAATGTAATATCTGGTCGACTCGTTGTAAGATAGAGTAATGAGCCAATCATACCTCAATACATTGTTTCATCAACATTCTTACCGTTTATGTCTTTATCCAAAGTTGTTAAGGGACTCATGGGTGTTCCTATGGCCTTTGCATTAGACATACCAAATTTTTTGATGAGTTATTTCTTATACTTTGTTTGACTAATAAAGATCCCTTTCTGTACTTGCTTGATTTGAAGTCCAAGGAAGAGGGTTAGTTCTCCCTTCATACTCATTTCAAATTCTCCTTTCATGATGTTTGAAAAATCCTTGCACGAAATAGGTTTAGTACTGTCAAAAATAATATCATCTATATAAATTACCTAGGGAAGATCGTTTCATAAAAAGGATGGTATCAATATCACCTTCTTCGAACCCTTGTTCAACCAAAAATGAACTTAGCCTTCATACCAAGCCCGGGAACTTGATTTAGGCCATACAATTCTTTGGACAATTTGTAGACATGATGTGGAAATGATTCATTTACAAATCTTGGAGGTTGCTTAACAAAAACTTCCTCAGAGATGAATCCATTCAGGAAGGAACTTTTCACATCCATCTGAAATAGTCTGAAACACTTATGAGCAATATAAGGTAATAAAATGTGAATAGATTCTAACCTAGCAACAGGGGCAAAATTTTCCTGATAATTAATTCCTTCTTGTTGTGAGTAACCTTGTGCAACTAGTCTAGCTTTATTTCGCACAAATTGTCCAAACTTATTCAACTTATTTTTGAATATCCATTTTGTTTTAACAATGGATGAATTTGGTGGCTCAGGAATGAGTTCCCATACTTTGTTTTTCTCAAATTGATCAAACTCTTCCTTCTTTGCAGTTATCCAACTTTTGTCTTCAAGTTTTTCGTCTATTTTTTTGGTTCGAATTGGGATATGAGAGCAATATTTGAAGTCTGCTTTAAAGATCTTCTAGTTTTCATTCCTTCTTAAGGGTCTCCAATGATATACTTATGAGGATATCCAGGTTCACTTTTTCATTCATTTGGGACAACAAATTCTGGCTCTTTTTGGAGGAGTTTGTTGGAACGATTGTAGTGGACTCCTGATTTTTTGTAAGATTAATAGTCAACTGATCTTGCTGATTTGTCATTCCTTTCGAAGCAGTTTAGCCTGTATTGATAGACTTTGGCACTATAGAAATTTCCTCATCTTTAGGAAGATGAGCATTCTTCAAAAGAGGATTAGTATCCATAAAAATAACATGTATAGATTCTTCAATAGATAAAGTACGCTTATTGAAAGCTCTATATGCTCCACTGGTGGGAGAGTATGCAAGAAAAATACTTTCATTGCTTTTTTTTATCAAACTTACCAAAATTATCTTTTCCATTGTTGTGAATGAAGCACTTACATCCGATGGGATGGAAATAACTGATGTCGAGTTTTTTTCCTCTCCAAAGTTCATATGAAGTCTTCTTGAAAATTGGTTGAATAAGGCGTCTGATGATGATATATGCTGTACTTACGGATTCTGCCCAAAAATGGTGTGGGAGAGAATTTTCCACGATCATGGTTCTTGTCATGTCTTGCAGAGTTATGCTTTTACGTTCTACCACTCCATTTTGTTTTGGTGATATTGGGGAAGAGAAATTATGAGAGATTCCTTGATCATTGCAGAAGTTTTCAAAACCTTTGCTTTCAAATTCTCCTCTATGTTCACTTCTAATAGTGAAAATGTAGTATCCCTTTTAACGTTGAATCTTCTTATAGAAAACTTTAAAATTCTTTAGAGCTTCATCTTTATGACTTACCATGTAAATCAAAAAAAATCATCTACAATAACAAAAGCATATTTTCTACCACCGATACCAGCAGTTCTAGTTGGACCAAACAAATCCATATGCAATAGTTAAAGAGGTTTAGTAGTAGAAATAATGTTTTTGATTTTGAAAGACGAACAAGTTTGTTTTCCTATTTGACATACATCAAAAATATGATCTTTTGAAAAATCGAGTTTTGGAAGACCAATGACAAGATCGTGTTTAGAAATTTTTTGAATTTTATGCATGCTAGCATGTCCAAGTTTTCTATGCCAAACCCAAGGATCATCAATCATGGAAGTAAGACAGATTTGATCACCTAGGCTATCTACATTACTGATAGTATAGACATTCACGTCTGTATTACCTGAAAGGATAACTTTACTTGATTCGTCTTCTATAAACCACCCATGTTTCTTAAAACAAACCTCATGTTGATATCTAATTTTCCCTCAAACTATTTTTTAATTTGCATATATGCCTTCAAAATCACATTTTATTATAATTGGTATTTTCCCATAATTTTTCATATTATTATCAATTTATTTTCTAATTTATTCAGTATTTTATATCCAATAATTATTCATAAATTGCATTACAAGTAATTTCAAAGTATTTCTTAGCTTAATATATCACTTTTAATCCTATTAGGATTTAATTATTTCACAAATTAGCCAATTCAGCATTGTTTGGCTATAATTACAATAATTTTGCAATTATAGCCTAATAGTACACTTTATGCTATTTTAATTCAATAATCAGCATTTCATATTTTTCATATTAGTTAATTACCTTAATTTCACCTATTTAGCTTTAATTTCATTTTATCTAATTATTAGCTATTTTTATTAATTATTTATCTATTTTAGTTGGGTATTTAACAAGTAGCCACTCTTATTTAAATTATAACCTAAATCAAACCAACCCCAAACCCAATTAAACAACCTATCAGACACAAGCCCAAACCCAAACCATACTCGACCCAATCCCTGGTCCAATCTGGACCATTGATCAATTCTAATCAACAGTCTAGATCCCCTTACCATATTAAACCCTAACGACTACCCCGCCATCTCTCATTTCTCTCTCAACCGACCTCTCTAAACCCCTCTCCCTATCTGTGGTTCTCTCTAGAACCTTCTCTTCTCTCCTCCTCTCTGATTGACCCTGCCCACCTTCTCCGGTCACCTCCCTCGCCGGAAACCATGGCCTCTCATCATCTCCTGGCCTCTGCTTCACCCCACATCGGTTTAACACTACCCTGAGGTCCTCAGGTGAACCTGGAGAGTTTCAACTCCTATCCATGGTCTTTCACGTCATTTTCCAGCCATCCATGGCTGTTTCAGTAAGATCTATGGCTTTTTCGGCTAAAACCAGTAACACTTTAAGGTTTTCTCATTTTCTCTGGGTTCTCTGAAACCTAACTCTTGTGATTTTTTGATTTCTTTTAGAGCTGTCTTAGATATGTGTATATTATGAGCTTTTGTTATTTTCCTCAAAGGTTTTTTTGATTTTCTAAAATAACTCCTCACATTCGATCTAGGGTTCTTAAACACCTTTCGAAAACGCTTATTTCTTCTAATTTTTGTATTTATCTGCAAATATTTGTTTAAGCTTTTTCCTCCATTTGAGTTATTATGATAAAAACCCTAATTTCGTCTCTTAAACTTCTTAGATCTGTACAGAGATCTGAGAAGGATCGAACTTATTTTACTTGTTTTATGAAAAATCTCCTGATTTTCAAGTGGTTTGTCATCTTTCTAAACTAGGGTTTTTTGAAAATCTTTTCTTCGAAACACTTTCCAGTTTTAAGTGTATCTATGTGTTTTGACTAATTTTTTTGAGTTCTTCCTTGACCCTAACTAATCTACATCGAAAACCCTAATTTCTAGGGTTCTTCATTTGGTTGTATTAGCATGACTTACTGATTCTCATATTTCTTTTGAGTTCTTGTGATTTCTTGTGACTGCCTTGCCTTGATATACTTCTACTGAGTTTCTCAGCCTAGACTTACATCAATTCTATGTGTTTGTGTTCATCTTCACTGTTCGCATTAAGACTTGCATCTTTCTCACTGATTCAATATCGTTTTATCTTCATGTTATGCTAGAGTCGTGTGCTAATTCTTGACTACCCATGTCTTACTCTGTTTATATGTTAAACATGCTGACTCTTTTCCATCATTTTCTCTTTGATTGATTCTAAATTCCTTATTACTTGGTGTGATTTGAACATTTCCCTACCTTTCCACTTAATTTGATTAGTTGCTTGCCTTAATTAATTTTTCTTGCCTTGTCTGCATTGCTACTGATTGTCTCCTTAGTTTGAAAACTTTTTGAACCTAGCCTTAACCTTTTCTATACTGGTACTATTTTTGAAATCTTTCCTTATTTGTTATACTCCAGCCATGTATGATTTTTTTTCTTACTTGCCACCTGCTCTTTACCATTTACACTGACTCCCTTAATTAAAGGGAGATTCGAACCAATTTTTTATACTAAGTTGTATAATCACCGAAGAATTGATTCTTGCCTTATTTTAACCAGTTTTCAAACTACTATATAAATGACTCTCTTCTACAGTCTTAAGATACGAACAATAGTTTAGAATACACTGACTCCCTTAATTAAAGGGAGATTCGAACTAATTTTTTATACTAAGTTGTATAATCACCGAAGAAGTGATTCTTGCCTTATTTTAACCAATTTTCAAACTACTATATAAATGACTCTCTTCTACAGTCTTAAGACACGAACAATAGTTTAGAATACACACACACACACACACTCAAACTCTCTCTTCTTTCTCTTCCACTTGTGCTAACTACTTGTCTAGCCGGCTGAAAGCCAAGGCTAGACTGTGGAACTCTACTTGCTTTACTTTCTGCACTTTACTTCTTCAACTGGTATGTCTCTAGTTTAAATTTGAAACTCAACTTTATACGTTCCATGCCTATACATCCATGCTTGCTACTGTACTAGTTATTCAATTTGTTTCTATGATTGATGTTGTCAAGCATGCCTTGTGTGTAGTCATCATATCAGACTTTACTTAGTTCTTTGATACTTGTCCAGCATGTTCACTTAGTTCCCTTACCCCTACCTAACTGGTATAACCATGTAGTGTCAAACTTTGTTCAACAAAACCCTTGTCTTCAACATGATCCTGCTGCACTCTTCCCTATGTTTTAAATGTCTGTAACCATGACTGATTTGTTCAGTGGATTCGTAGTTGTTCTATATATTTATTGCATCAAATGTTTCCCCATTTATGTGGTTTCAAACCTGTATGTTCCCAATGCCTTCTTTCCCTGTTTGTGTTAGCACTATGATTTGTTTTTGTGTTGCTGATTGTCCTGTTTCTTTTCTTTTGAATAAGGAAAACTCTTCTACTGCCTTCCAAAATTTATTTCAAACTAATCATTTTCAAAACTGCTTCCAACTCAACTCTTTTAAATCTATGGCAAGCACTCTCACACATACTCTTAGGCCACTAGGTTCTGCCCCCTTTCGTGTGAGCCTTGCCTTAGGACCCTTGAGTTCTCTATGAACTTGGACACATAAAAGCAGGCCTTTCCACATCGCACTTACTCTGTCTTGGTTATGCAATCTGGGTATGAGCACTGCCCGAGATCCCTAGAGGTCCTTAGGGAACTCTGACATACCCAGATATGCGAAAGACTATGGAATAATCTTGGCACTTGAGGTGGTTTATTACATAACTCAGGGAGGAAGTCCTAATCAGGTGCTGAAAGTCTGGGCCTGTTTCAGGGGCTCTATAGTGTAATTTTTACTTTCCTTATGTAATTCATTCACATGGTCTATAATAATTTTGTAAATAAATATTGGGGTAATTAGTAAAAAGGGCGGGTATTTATGTGTTTGTGGGGTAAGGCGGGTAGAAACCATGCCTATAGGACTTTATACGTTTTACTATGTTTGCCTTACCGTGTTAGAAACCATGCCTATAGGGTTTTACTATACTTGCCTTACCATGTTAGAAATCATGTTTAATAGGTCTCAAAATCAGTTTCACAAATAGATGCCATGCCTATAGGATATAATTTAATCCAGCTTCTGTTATAACAAGTGTTACATGTTTTCTTTCATTGGTCATCATGCCTGCCAAGTTTCTGAAATCAGTGTTAAAAAACTAGATGTCATGCCTATAGGGGATAACTCTAGAAAATCTACCTATAGATCTCAATTAGTTTAGTTAAATAAATCAATCCAGTACACGTTTTAGTTCGTTTCGAAAGTATTTTAATTAACGGTTTATTTTCTCTAAAACAAGTTCTTTCAAAAACTGCGTTGATTTATCATGACATATCATGCCTATAAGGACTCAAGAGTTCTCTTTAAGAAACCTGCCTTGTTTTACTATATAAAATGTAGTCATCTGTGTTCCGGGCCTAGGCAAGCCTTAGGCAATCAACTTTAAATAAAATCAGAACCGTCTTTGTGATTAGTGTTTAACTGTCAACGTGTTAAAACCAGTAGGCAAGACTGATTCGGACTTCTTTTCTGAGTCATGTAATAAATCTGGTTCTATTGTTATCACTTAAATACCTTGTTAGGATCTGAATGTGGACCTTATCTGTGTATGAGTCGTGCTGTCTATGTGCATTACTTGTGGAGGTATATCTGAGCCTTCTTTCTATTTTCTATGTTTTCCCATCTAAATGCAGTCCTATGTGTTCTTGCTTGTCGCCTAGTATTTTACCTTTAAACCTGAGGGTCTGTACAGAACCCCCACCCTTTTTATAGTATAGGAGTCCTAAATTCCTCTAGGGCTGATAGTAAGGGATTGGTAACAACATGCAATAGGGTTCGAGACCAACCTTCGCTTTAATTACCTTTACGTGGCAGGAAAGAGTAGATATGGATATGATGACCGGTGTGCTAATGCCATGCGTAACCCCTTTCTAAGGAGTGATTACCGGGCATTGCACTGATGTGATCCTATAGGCTAACCAACCTAGGACATCCCTTTATATTCACAAACATCCTTAGATTGTACTTCTTCTCAAAATCTTATTTTTCATTAACTGTTTTTCCCCAAACATCTGTGTATTTAAACTTAAATCCCCTACTATTTGAGCCATATTTGTTTATTTGCTAATCGTATAAATTCATAAAAACTGTCTGGCCGGGAACCACACTAGTGGATCCTAAGGGGTACCTAACACCTTTCCCTTAGGATAATTTCAAGCCCTCACCATATCTCTTGTTACCAAACGTAGTTATAGATGAACCTTATAGGTGCCCTAATGCACCTTAAATCGTTAGGTGGCGACTCTTAAAAAATGCAAACCCCTTTCCCAAAAGGAACGAGTTGTCCCATACCAAAATGTCATAAACCCAATTTCACGAGAAAAAAAGGGCGCGACACCTAATAGTCATTATCCCGTAGTTGACTAATGCCGAGAAGATTATAACCGAGTTCATCAACCAGGTATACTTCATCCACATCACATGTTCAGCTTAGGAGGACTTTTCCAACTACAATTACATTCCTTTTGATTTATCTCCAAAGGTAAACGTTTCTCCATCTAGTTTGGCGACTGTTTTGAATAATTGTTTGTCACCAGTCATATGTCCGGAACACGAGTTGTCAAGATACAATTTTCCTTTTCGATTCTTGTTGCGGTGTTCCTGCAAAAGAAAGTTACTTGTTTTTAGGTACCCAAGCCTGCTTGGGCCTTGAATGGTTAGATTTCTAAGTATTATCTTGACTATAGGATTTAGGTCACCAGACCCATCTCCTGTTGTTCTTGAACTTGCAATTGTTAGAGGTGTGACTGTGTTTTCCACAATAAAAACATGACGGATTGTTGGGATTTTCAAAGCCCCTTTATGCTCTAATTCTGTTCCTGCATTGATTAGTGTTTTTACCATTTTTACCACAATAAGAGGAAGCATGAGAGTTTCTAGTTCTAATCAAAGAATTATGAGAAGCAATTTGATTTGATTTGACAGAAATATGACTTGTGGATTTTTATCATCCATTTAGTTGAAGTTGAAATTCATTAACTTCATTTTGAAGCATGTCACGCTCAATTTCACAAGCTTCCAGCATCAAGGCCCAATTCTTCATTTCTCTTTTTATTTTTCTAAGTTCATTTAGAACTCTTTCAATATCTGAAAGAGTAATATCAATAAATTATTAAAGTTTATAACAGTTGGGACACCTCGCTAGTTCCCCCGTCTGCCATAAGTCCAAGTTCATTTGCGTCTTCTTCCTAATCTACTCCTTCGTCTGCCATGAGTCCAAGATCTCCTGAGTTCTCATTGATATCTTCTTTTTTGGCCATGAAACACATATTTGCAATTTCTTCATGGTCAGACTATTCTTCATCACTCCAGGCTCTAAAGGACTTCTTCTTTTGAAGGTTCCTGCTGAGCTTCTTCTTCAGTTCAGGACAATCAACTTGAATGCGTCCATATTTTCTACATTCATAGCATCTTCCATCGTATTCACTATTCGTCCTTCTTTTTCTGAAGTTTGATTTACCTCTCCTGCTATTTGTTCTCTTCCTCATCATGCTTATTACAACTTGGGAGAGCATGGTTGTGTTTTCATCCTGCTCTCCTCCTTCCTCTTCTCTTCATTTTATGGTTCAGCCATAGTTGCTTTAAAAACAACTATCTTTTTATTTTCTTGTTGAATTAACCCGTCCAAGTGGGTTTTCTCAAAGGATATTAGATCACCTCTAAGTTTATCATAAGATATTTTGTCAAGGTCCTGACATTCTAGAGCAATAACTTTGGGCTGCCAAATTGTGGGTAAACTTCTAAGAATTTTTCTGAACTGTCCTCCTCTCTTTATTGCTCTACCAAAAGATTTTAAATCTCCAACGATTTTGCTGAACCTGGAGAAAATTTCCTCTGCTGATTCTCCATCTTTCAATTGAAATAGCTCATATTCACGAACCAGAATATTGATCCTTATTTCTTTTACCTTGCTGGTTCCTTCATATGTGACCTCCAGTTTATCCCATATTTCCTTAGGAGTTTCCCAGCTTGAGATCTTTTCATACTCTTCTCAATTGATAGAATTATACAGTAGATTTTTGGCTTTGGCATATACAGTTATGACATCAGCTTGCTCATCAGTGTAATCATCCAAGTCGAGTGGATCAGTTGATACTATGACTTGACCATTCTCATCTTTCTTTGGTGGAATTGGAAGATTTTCCTTTTTGATCACCTGCCAAACTTTGATGTCATATGACATGGTATATGTTTCCATAAAAACTTTCCAATGAGAAAAGTGTCGTCCATTGGAATATGAAGGTCGTACTTGAGAGATGCCTTCTTGATATAATGCATCGACGACTGTGTTTGATCCCATGATCTTTTCCTCACTAGCTGTTAAGCAAAGTTTGTGAGCCTCGCTCTGATACTAATTGAAAATACAAGGGGAAGGGGGGGGGGGGGTTCTGAATTGTAGTCAATTTAAAATCTTGTTCGACTAAGTGTGAGTTTAGTCAAATATTTTTGAATAATAAACAACTTCAGTGAGTGTCGATGCCCCCTTTTTCTCGCGAAATCGGGTTTATGACATTTCGGAGAACAACTCGTTCCCTTTTGGGAATTGAGTTTTGAATTGAAGAGTCGCCACCTAATGATTAAAGTGCATTAGGACACTATGAAGAATTTTGATTTAGAAACCAGAGATTGGGTAAGGGCTAGAGGGGAAGGTGTTAGGCACCCGTCAAGATCCACTAGTGTGGTTCCTGGACATGCTACAATTGTGACTTTAAGCACAAAAAACAAGTACACAAGTAAGAGTGACAAATATGGGATGGGGGTTTAACATAATTGTCGTAAGCAATTACAGTTAAAAGCAGTTAAAGAAGCTGAAGTTTGAGAAGAAATCAATTTTAAAATTCTTGAATAAACGAGTAAAAGAGGAGGAAATTTCCACATAGTTGTTACGAGTAATTGAAGTTAAAAGTAGTAAGAGAAGCTGAAGTCTGAGAAAAAACAATTGAAATTCTAAAATAAATAAACAAGTAAGGGAAGGGTTCCTAAGTTTATACATATTATGGATCACCCCACTCAACACCCGGTAAACGTTTATACACGTGGTGTTATCGCAGGGTCATCATATCCATATATGCCCTTTCCCACCCCATTAAGGTATTAAATGCGAAATGGTCTCGTTTTACTTATTGCATACTATTACCCGTCCCTAATCCTATCAGCCTCGGAGGCATTTGGGACTACTAGTCCTAACGGGAAGGGAGATTTTGGCCTTTTATGGGTTTAAAAGAATAAAATTCTAAGGCGACAATCAAAAACACGTAGAGAAGATATGGCGAAACACATAACAATTAAAGGCCCAAACAGGACTCCTCAACTTAAAGACAGATTGTTTAGCATGTCTTGCATATACTGATTATGGTCTTAATTAAACTTAAAGGTTGTGGCAGACTAGTTTATTACATATTTCAGATAAGAAATCTGAATCAGACCTGCCTACTGGTTGTAATTTAACTAAGTCTAATTTAATTTACTAGTTTACCTTATGGCTTGCCTAGGTGAAACCTATAGGCATGATATCTATTAATGCAGAAATGTACTAATTTTAAAGAAGAAGACTTGTTGGCTACAGAAAACATAAGTTCTGCAGATATTAAGCATTGCTACTACTTATTATAGGCAAAATAGACGATTCAGATTTAGTTGATAGCTCCTATAGGCATGCTTTCTAGGTGCTAATAATTTTAAAACGTTTACAGTCGAAACAAAAGTGCAGAAGTCCTATAGGCATGGTGTCTATAATGCTGTTTGTTATTTAGACCTATAAACCATTTGCCTAGTGATAGATACATATGCAGAATTCAAGAAGTCCTATAGACAGGTTATCTATATGATATGCAGCGTTATGAAATGTAAAATCTATAGAAATGTTCTCTAGATAATGCAGAAATTTATAGACATGGTTTCTATATGAAAATACAGAACCTATAAATAGGATTTCTATATGGAAATGCACAACCTATAAACAGGATTTCTATATGGAAATGCAGACCCTATAGATATGCTCTCTAGATAATATAGAAATGTAGAAATTTAGAGACATGGTTTCGATACAAAAATGCAGAACTTATAGACGTGGTTTCTATATGAAAATGCAGAACCTGTAAACGTGATTTCTATATGAAAATACAGAGCCTATAAACAAGATTTCTATATGAAAAAGCAAAAATGAAAGCAGGACGTGATTGCAGAAGTGTAATAGATACCTATGAACATGATATCTACCCCTTTTAGCATGTATGATTTACCATCCCCTTTTCACTAAAAGCCCCAATAGTTATTACAAGATTGTTATAGCCCAGAATTAACTAAGAAGAGAAATACAATTACATTAGAAAACAAAAAATTCCAACCAAAGAGAGCCTGATTCAGACTTCTGTTTGAAGCTTGAAATAAACCAACTCCAAAGATCAAATTTCTAAAGCCTTTCTCTTATTTGGGATGTATCAGAGTTCTCTAAGAGTCTCAGATGGACTCCGGGAAGTGCTTACACCCAAATACATTGCAAAATTGAGTTATAGTGCAGTGTGGAAGGGCCAGCCCTCAAATGTCTAAGTTTAGAGGTAACTCAAGGTCCAAAAGCAAGGCTCAAAGAAGGGGGCAGAACTTAGAATCTAAGAGAGAGTGTAAGTGCAAGAAGGGGGTTCTAGGGAAAAGCCAAGACAGGCTTGTGGTCATACCCAACAATTGGAAGTGCTGGCACACCCCAACCAGCCTGTTAGCCACATTGTTTGGGGAGTTAGGATCCCTTAAAGGATCAAGTACAGACATGAGCAACAATTTGGATGTTGCCAAGTTCTGAACTTTAACTCAAACACATAGAAAGGAATAGGGGTACAGGGATTTACAGCAGAAACAAATGCAAAGAAAACATCATACATATTTAACACTGAGCATAGACAACAAAGTAGACAAGATTGTAGAAGGTGTAAAATAAACACATTGGGATGAGGCTGAAAACTATATTAGAACATACCAGTTTCAGGGAAACAAGAAAAGAAAGCAGTAGTCTTGCGAAAGCCAAATTGCAAGCAAATAGTCAGAAGATTTTAGAAGAGAGCTACAAGATTATATGTGTAAAAGTGTTGAATTGAGAGTTGTGTAATTGAAAGTGTCTGAAAAGTGTCGAATTCAAGGTGTTGGTGAGAAAGGAGTCGTGCCCTTTTTATAGTGTAGAAGGCAAGCAGAATAAGGTAGGAGAATAATTTAAAAAATCAGTTTTCAATCAATTACACAAGTTATCCTTTAGTTAAGGGATTCAGATTTCAAACGGGTAAGATAATTAAGGAAAGAGGTTGATCAAACCTTTTCCAAAGCAGCACAAGAAGGGTAAATACTCAGAGATTTATTTAAGGAAAAGTCTGATAGCACACGTTTTGTGCAAATAAGGAAATAAAATCAATTAACAACCAGTAAATCAGTAAAAATCAGTCAAACCTAAAAAAAGATTCTGAATCATAATTTGGAAAACCTTTTCGAAAAAAAGAATTCGTCACACGTATAAAAGCATACAACCACCCCTAAGCACGAAGAACTATTGTGCTAATCAGTAGGAGAGTCTAGCATAGAAAAATTTAAAAGTTCAGAGTCATAAACAAAGAGATTCAAACTTAGTTCATAGACTCAGAATGAGTCTAAAAGAGTCGAGGTTCCAAAATAGAACCCTAGTCCAAACACAAGATCAACCTCGTCAAAACCCCCTAATTCTAGGGTTTCTACTTCGAATCAGATACAGAGATGAGGAGGCAAATAACTGAAACATGCTCAGAGATCTCTTTCAAAGACTCATGAGAAAACAAAAAGATACAATAGCAAGTTCGAAGCAAACAGAGTAAAGAAACAGATTTGAAGCATAGTGAGGGTAGAAGGAATATGTTTAAGAAAAACCTAAGACTTAAACAAGTTAAGAAGAGAAAAAGACGTAATATAACACTTAAGGAAACAGTAATCAGAACTTAAGAACTTAAGAACTCTGTTGGAAATACATGCAGTAGGAGAACAAAAATATCAGAAAAGTATATCAACAAGACATATGTGAAAAACACAGCAGGATGAACATGCGAGAATGGTCTAGAAATACGATAGAAAAACAAGTCACAGAAGAACATGTATAGTAGAAGAAAAAAAAACATAAGAAATAGTAGAAGCACATGTGTGAAAAATACGCACAAAGAAAAGGAAAAGAAAAGTCGGAGTAACATTTTGAAGTTTTTCAAAAATACTAAATTGAAGAGAAGTAATTTTTGAAAGAAAAAATTGGGGAAAACATTTAAGAACTCAAGTAGAGCACAAATATAGAACAGATTTAAGAAAACAATCAGAGAAAACCTCGAATATCTATGGTTTTAGAGGAACCCTAAAGCGAGAAAGGCTTGGACAAGATTCGATCTGAGTCGGATAAGTCAGGCATAGGTTCATAATGCTTGGATACGCCGGAGCAAGGCCGGAGAGGCCATAGAACCTTGAATCAGAGAAGATCTAAACGGACACCATTGAGGCCAGACCTCAAAACTTCAAACACCAAGCGTTCAAGAGAAGAGGGAGATGAGTGTAGGCTATCCATGGCTTGAGAGGCCATGGATTCCGGTGTGTTTGAAGTTTAAAATAGTAGAAGACGATTAGGGTATTAGGAACCTTTGAGAGAGTTTGAGAGAGAAGAGTGTTTGGAGGCGGCTGAGAGAAGAGAATGAGGGGATTAGGGTAGTCGTTTAGGTTTAATTATGGAAGGGTGGATAGGAGCCGTTGATCTTAGAGATCAACGACCTAGATCAAAAGGGCTTGGGTCGGGTAATTTAAAATGGGTTAAGGGTTGGGTTAAATGAGTTTGGGCTGGTCCAAAATTGGGTCAATTAGGGAGATCAAATTAGGCTATAATTGAAATAAAGATGGGTCAGATTTTAAATAGCTAGTTTTTCCCTTTCTATTTTATAAAAATAGTAAAAATGATTTTGAAAGAAAATTGGAAGTACCGGATCAGTTAATAATATATAAATATTAATTTAAAAATATTGGAACCAATTTGATAATTATAAACTGCTATTAATTCTTAAAATAGGCTAAAATTATAATTATATGCAATTTAGCTTTTAAAATTCCAAATAAATTTGTAAAAAATATAAAAAAATTACCCTAGCTACATCTTGGTACAAATATAAGAATAAAATAAGTTATTCACCCAAAATGATAATTTTGGGAATAATTATTGGTTTTTATACTGTTAAAATGGGCAATAAATTGATTTAAAAATTAGGAAAAATACTAAAATACTTGGACATACTTATATATGCATATATATGCTATTTTGAAAGCATTTGTATGCAAAAAATACATAGGAAAAAATTTGGTATCAACAGCTGCCTCTCTTTACCCGGAAAGGATGAAAGAGTTGTCGGGTAAATATGATAGCCAATTTTAACTGAACGAAGCAGTTTGAAGAGTTTGACCGTGCTCTGCTTCTTGAGCTACCTACATATCCTTAGTCGTATAGGAATCAGGCCACATGTAGTCAGGACATGGGAGGTTAAAAGTCTAATAGGGTTGCGGGATTCAGAGCGGGATTGCTCCTACCGAGATGGCCATTGCTCGCCGGTTTACCTGTAGATAAGAAATACGCGCATATATTGTGCATAAATTTAAATGTGATGCAAGTTCCCATCAGACCATGAATGCTGTCTTTGGACGGTTAGGATGAAGTCCTCGGACCATGATGTCCTGGGCCATGAAGCATATAATAAAGGATTCGCAGGCTATAAAATGATGCTCTCGGGCTATGAGAATGATGCCTTCGAGCGATGATGCCTTTGAATAATGATATGCAAGAGACAAAAAAGTGGGGTCCTTAGGCCATGGCATGGCGTTCTTGGGCTATGAAGATGGTGCCTCTGAACAATGACGCCCTTAGATAGTTTGGCGATCTTTCATCCCATGCAATGCGATATGTGGTGATCTTTCAGCCCATGAGTGTAAATAAAGTGGTGATATTTTAGCTGATTCAAGACATAAACAAAGGTGGTGATCTTTCAGCCATGCAGAATGTAAATAAGGGTGGCGATCTTTCAGCCGATGCGAAACATAAATAAAGGTGGCGATCTTTCAGCCATGCAGGATGTAAATAATGGTGGCGATCTTTCAGTTGATGCAAGACATAAATAAAGGTGGCGATCTTTCATCCATGCAAGATGGAGGTAGAGACTAACCTCGAAAGGCAGAACGGTAGCCTTGTGAAATGCAAGAAATGCAGATGGAGGCAGAGCTTAACCTCGGAAGGTAGAATGGTAGCCTTATGCAATGCAGAAATGCAGATGGAGGTAGAGCTTAACCTCAAAAGGCATAATGGTAGCCTTATGCAATGCAAAGAATGTAGATGGAGACAGAGCTTAGTCTCGGAAGGCAAAATGGTAGCCTTATGCAATGCAAATAATGCAGATGGAGACAGAGCTTAGTCTCGGAAGGCAGAATGGTAGCCTTATGCAATGCAGAGAATGCAGATGGAGACAGAGCTTAGTCTCAGAAGGCAGAACGATAGCTTTATGCAATGCAGAGTATAAAGAGTGAATAGTAATAGAGTTTCTTAGCTGATAGCTAATTGCAATATTGTGGTTGCTGGGGATATTGTGAAAGGATAGTGACCGTGAATAGGTGCGGTGGTCCTGAGAGTTGCATTCCTAAAAAGTATGAGTTGTATAAACATGTTTGATGATTTTGCGACTTGGGTACCTGCATCCATAGAATAATCATGAGTTTTGCAAAGGGGAAAGGTTAGTTCGTATCCCCGCTGACATTGCTCGACCTGCTCGGCTCTGATGTGGTGATACTGTGTGTATCCTTGGGGTAGCGTTGCTAAACAGAGCACTTTTGGTAATAGACATGCATGATTTAGTAAAATATAGCATAAATACATAGTTAAAAATAGTTTTCTTTAGATGAACCAACGACTAAGACGTGGTCCACGACATTGCAACTTCTCTTGTTACGGAATTTTGAGGGTCCCCCTCAAAATTCTGCCACAGTTTGCTGGGCTACTGCTTCTGACGGCTGCTAACAATAAATGGCTGAAATCAACTTCGGAATTTTAAGGGTCCTCTTTAAAATTCTGGCCCAGTTTCCAGGGGGGGGGGATAAAATTTTTATTGAATTGTGACTTAACCCATAAGGCTGCCTACGTATCTCCTCTTAAACATGAATCAAGTCAGACGCAATTCAAATTACATAAGGGAATCAGAAATGGTTACACATATTATCGCTTGACTGCATCTGAATTTATCGGTTTTGGCCAAACTTCTCCGTCCAATTCTGCAAGTATAAGGGCTCCTCATGTCAGAACCCGATGAACCATATATGGACCCTGCCAGTTGGGAGAGGACTTCCCTTTGGCTTCATCTTGTTGTGGTAAAATATTTTTTAACACCAGCTTCTCCGGTGTGAACCGTCTTGGTTTGACTCTCTTGTTGAAGGCTCTGGACATTCTGTTCTGATAAAGCTGACCATGGCAAACTACGTTCATTCTTTTACCATCTATAAGAGCCAGCTGCTCGTAACAACTCTTCACCCATTCCGCAACATCGAGTTCTGCTTCCTGTATGATCCTTAAAGAAGGGATCTCTACCTCGGCAGGAATGACTGCTTTTGTACCATAAACCAGCATGTAGGGGGTTGCTTCTATTGATTTGCGGACTGTGGTTTTATATCCCAATAAAGCAAATGCTAGCTTCCCATGCCATTGCTTATGCTTCTCTATCATTTTCCTTAGTATCTTCTTGATATTCTTATTGGCGGCTTCTACCACTCCATTCATCTGAGCTCTGTAGGCTATAGAATTCTTGTGCTTGATCTTGAAGGTTTCACACATGGCTTTCATCAAGTCACTATTGAGATTGGAACCATTATCAGTAATGATTGACTCTGGGATGCCGAACTGACAAACAATACGGTCACGGACAAATTCTGTTACGACTTTCTGGGTCACTGCTTTGTATGATGCTGCTTCAACCCATTTGGTAATATAATCAATTGCTACTAAGATAAAACTATGCCTGTTGGAAGTAGAGGGCTCGATTGGTCCGATAACATCCATTCCCCAAGTGGCAAATGGCCGCAGCAAATGGCCATGGCGAGCTCGTTGCATTAAGCTCGTTTTGAGGCACCTTTATCATGTCTACATGTATCTGACAGCGATGGCACTTTTGGACATACTGGATGCAGTCCATTTCCATAGTCATCCAAAAAATAACCTTCCCGGAGTATCTTCTTGGCTAAGACAAAACTGTTCATATGTGGTCCACAGGTCCCGACATGGATTTCTTCTAGCAGTCTAGATGCTTCTTTTGTGTCAACACACCTTAGTAATCCCAAATCTGGAGTCCTCCTATACAGGATTCCTCCACTATGAAAGAAATTATTGGACAACCTCCGAAGTGTGTGCTTTTGAGAAGTATTTGCAAACTTTGGGTATTCCCCTTTTGTCGAATATTCCTTTATGTCATGAAACCAAGGCTTTCCATCCACTTCTTCCTCGACATGAGCGCAGTAAGCTAGCTGATCATAGATCTTTACTGGAATGGGATGAATGAAGTTTGTATCTGGATGCTGTATCATAGATGATAGGGTGGCTAAGGCATCGGCGAACTCATTCTGGATTCTTGGAACATGTTGGAACTCTGTCTTTGTGAACCTCTTTCTCAATTCATGCACATGGTGCAAATATAGGAGTATCTTGGAATTCTTGGTTTCCCATTCTTCTCGGACCTGATGTATGAGCAGGTCTGAATCCTCGATTACTAGCAGCTCTTGGTTATTCATGTCAATGGCCATTTTGAGCCCTAAGATGCAGGCCTCGTATTCGGCCATGTTATTGGTGCATGGGAACCTGAGTTTGGTAGATACCGGATAATGCTGGCCAATTTCTGATACTAGGACCGCTCATGTGCCAACTCCTTTGAAATTTTCTGCTCAGTCAAAACACATCCTCCAACCATCATCAGACTCTGCAATGTCTTCTCCTATGAATGATACCTCTTCGTCTGGAAAATACGTCTTTAGGGGCTCGTATTCTCCATCCATAGGGTTTTCGGCGAGATGGTCCACTAGTGCCTGTCCCTTGACTACTTTCTGGGTCACGTAGACAATGTCAAATTTACTTAACAGGTCTGGCACTTGGCTAGCTTGCTAGTGGGCATGAGCTTTTGAAAGATGTACTTCAGCTGATCCATTCTTGATATGAGATATGTAGTGTAGGCATAGAAATAATGTCTCAGCTTTTGAGCTACCCAAGTCTGAGCACAATAGGTGCGTTCCAACAGAGAATAACGAGCCTCGTACGGGGTGAACTTCTTGCTGAGATAATAAATGGCCTGTTTCTTCATCCATATTTCTTCATGCTGTGCCAAAACACAACCGAATGCTCCATCTAATACTGCAAGGTAGAGCAATAGTAGTTTGCCCGGCTCGGGCGGGACCAAGACTGTCGGTGTGGATAAGTACTCCTTGATTCTGTCGAAGGCTTTCTAACAATCATCAATCCATTTGGTAGCGGCGTCCTTCTTCAACATCTTAAAGATTGGCTCACGGATGACAGTAGATTGTGCTATGAACCGGCTGATGTAGTTGAGTCTTCCCAAGAAACGCATAACGTCCTTCTTATTCTTTGGCGGTGGTATTTCTTGAGTAGCTTTGACCTTTGATGGGTCAAGCTCTATCCCTCGACGACTTACAATAAACCTAAGCAGTTTTTCGGCAGGAACCCCAAATGCACATTTTGCAGGATTCAGCTTCAAGTTGTACCTTCTCAGTATGTTGAAGAACTTCCTCAAATCTTCTATGTGATCAGTGGCTTTCTTGGACTTGATGATAATATCATCTATATATACTTCGATCTCCTTGTGTATAATATCATGGAAAATGGTAGTCATGGCCTTCATGTAGGTGGCCCCTGCATTCTTTAACCCCGAATGACATCATTTTGTAGTAGTACATCCCCCACGGCGTGATAAAAGCTATTTTCTCAGCATCTTCTTCATCCATCCATTTCTGGTGGTACCATCAAAGCAATCAACAAATGACTATAGCTCATGCTTAGCGCAGTTGTCAATCAGGATGTGTATATTTGGTAAGGGGAAGTCATCTTTTGGACTTGCCCGGTTGAGATCCTGGTAGTCGACACAGACTCTGACCTTTCGGTCGTTCTTCGACACAGGCACGGTGTTGGATAACCATGTAGGATATTCTACTACCCTGAGAACCTTAGCCTTAACTTGCTTAGTGACTTCTTCCTTGATTTTCAAATTCATGTCAGGCTTGAACTTTATGAGCTTCTGTTTTACTGATGGGCATGTCGGATCTGTCGTCAATTTGTGAGCCACAATGGATGTTCTCAGACCGGGCGTATCGTCATAAGACTAGGCGAATATGTCCTCATACTCCTTTGCAAACCCTGTATAGTCTTGCTTCTCTGCTGGTGACAAATGAATGATGATTCGTGTTTCTTTGATGTTTTCTGCATCTCCCAAGTTAATAATCTCAGTCTTATCTAAGTTGGACTTGGGCCTATTTTCGAAATTCTCAAACTTTCTTAATAATCTCTTTCGGTATATCATCTTCCTCTGAGTCTATGTACGTTTGTTGCGTTGTCTCGTTGCATGTCAAAGTCATTGGTTCATCAAGATAAGTAATATTAATGATGTATAAGTAAAATAATGAGAGAAAATGATAAGAGTAAGGTTTATAAGAAAATTGAAATGCTTTGATAAATTCCATAAATGTTTTGGACGTTGAAGCTCTTTCTTGCAAAAAATAAAATGCGAAAGGAAAGTAAAAAAATAAAATAGTGCATGGTGCTTGTTCAGCCTTGCTAGCCCGAGGCACGCCAGGCTCTAGTGGTTCTGACGGTCCAGTTATTGAGGCATGCTCCTCTACTTACTGCCTGTATAGAAGGGCCTTCCTCCCCCTCCTCCTCTAGAATGACACAACAATCCATATCCTCGTCTTCTAGGAACAAATTCCTCATTGCTCCTAGGGCTTCTTCTTCTTTTTCTGACACATAGATGACCTCAGCCGGTTGGAAGGTTTGCTCCAAATGGGTTATCAGCTGCTCCAATGGATAGTAAGGACCGCGCTAGGGTGGCGACCATTCATTGAATTCTTTCCATGTATACTCATATTCCAATCCGACGGTGGTGCCGTGCTTCTTGAGCTTGATGGGCTTAGTGATTCCTTGGAGATTCTTGCCAAGTTCATACTCGGTTCAGTTCAATATGCTCTCAATTTTATTATCCCACCACTTATCCTTATCGACGACGTTGACTCGTTCGATGTGGTGGTAAGTTTCTCCGCCTATTTTTCTTATTCCTCCGATTGCCGGGATGGTCTGGCGAGTGTATATGGGATTGCTACCATCGTCGTGAATGATCACCTCTTGGTGATTCCGCTCAAACTTCACTGCCTTATGTAGTGTTGACGCCACGGCTCAAGCAGCGTGAATCCATAGTTGTCCCAACAATAGATTATAGGATGCCGACACTGTCGACGCCCCCTTTTTCCCTAAAGAGAGAAATCGGGTTCACGACATTTGGGAGGACAACTCTTTTCCCACTTTGGGAATTGGGTTTTGCGAGTTTGGAGAGTCGCCACCTAATGATTATAGTGCATTAGGACACTTTAAAAGAAATAAAGATAAAAAACCAGAGTCCGGGTAAGGGCTTGAAATTATCTCGAGGGGAAGGTGTTAGGAACCCCTCAAGATCCACTAGTGTGGTTCCCAGCCATGCTACAATTGTGACTTTAAATGCAAGCAAACAAATAAAAAAAACAAGCATTGCAAACATGGGAAACAGTTACAAATAAGAATGTGAAAAGGATTTAGAAGTGCGGAAATTTGGAAGGAAATAGTTTTTGTGATTAAAGAAGAGATACGCAAGTAAAGGAAAGGGGTTAAATAATTGGTACAAGTAACTTAAAAGAAGTACAAGGAACGGAAATTGAAGACCGGACAACCTTTGGAAATTCTGAAAAATTATTAAACTAATAAAGGGGAAAGGGGGTCCTAGGTTTATACATTACATGGATCATTATCACAACACCGACACCTGATTGTACGCATAGTGTTATTGTGTAATCATCATCTACATGTCTACCCTTCCCACCCCGTTACGGTATTAGAGCACGGAATGGTATCGTTTGCCTATTGCATGCTATTACCCATCCCAAACTATCAGTCCCGGGGTATTAGGACTTCTAATCCTAAAAGGGGAAGAAAGGGATGGGGCCTTTATGGAGTTTAAAGGACAAAAGTTCTAATCGACATTCAAAAAGCAAGTAACAAGTAGGGGGAATGAACAAACAAACAGGCAAGGCTCACATAAACCTCATAAATCAGATAACATATAGTTTGGCATGCCTTTACACATACTGTTTGGTCTTTAAAAAATTAAAAATTAAGCAGCGGGCGGATTGGTTCAATACATACCTTTAGACAGGAAGCCCGCATTAGGCAACTTGGATACAGTTGTCAAGGCAACTTGGATACAGTTGTCAGGTATTAAGGTATTTTAAGCGAGTGATTTTAAAATACTGGTATCAGAAAAGTAGACTAATGCAGAAGAATTTTGAAAAGAGAGTATGGACTGCAGTAAATTGAGAAAAGAATCATCATATTATTCGAGCATAAAACACAGAAATGGTTGCGTGAGAGTTTCAGAGATAGAAATATCTAAGGAAAAGTAAGCTGCAGAACCGTAAAAAAAAAGACTGTTTCAGGGACTGAGTAAAACGTTAGGCAGAATATTTAGAAAGAAACCGTTTCAGAAAGAGATGCAGATTTGAAGAACTTAAAAGTATACTGGTTCAAAGGGTTTTATTAAAAGATTGGGGGCTTTTGAAAACGTTACTGGATTATGACTTTTAAAGACAAATTAACAGACTCTTATTGCTTAAAATGAATCAGTCGAGTTTGATGCAAAGTCCTATAGGCATGATATCTATTTTTGATTTTTTAAAGCCTGTTATTGAACATGTAAAAGACGATTGTGTCAATTAACCCTACAGTTTGCCTAATGCACATGCATTCTTTATAGGCATGATTTCTATATGCATTGATTACATGAACGTTAAGTCCTATCGGCAAGATCTCTAGTGATTTGCAATATGATTAAACATTAAACCTTATAGGCAAAATTTCTAGATGACTTGCAGCATAATTAAATGTTAAACCCTATAGGCATGGTATGTATGGTGACTTTGAATCAGAAATATTGTACAATCCTATAGGTAGGATTTTTGGTAAGAAAATTAAAGTCCTAAAGTCATGATATCTACCCTTTATTGATGCAAGAAAGTAAAAACCCCTCCCAAACCCTTTTACTATATTCCCCAAGTTTCATACAAAGATTATTACAAACTCAATAAATCAAACTGGAAATTAAAGATACATCAAAAGCTAACAACTGGATCCAAGCAGTCTAATTCAATCTTGATGTCCAATAACATATGTTTAACCAACTCCGGGATCCAGATTTCCAAAGCCTTCTCTTATCCAAAGTGTTTTAGAGTTCCAAGGAGCCTCAACGGCTCCAGGCAGTGCTTACACTC
>MU675271.1:70167-82411 GCA_026770625.1 Nicotiana glauca
AAAAATACCAAATGAACTTGTAAAAATATGCAAAAAATCATGTAAACTATATTTTGATGTAAATGTGAGAATAAAATAAATCATTCTCCAAAATGGCAAGTTTTGAGAATAATTATTGGGTCTTAGAGTGTAAAAATAGGTCATAAATTGGTTTTGAAAATATTAAAAATGTCAAAACCTTTTGGGGTGCTTATATATGCACATATATGCTATTTTGAAAGTATTTTGTGTATAAAAAAATACATAGGAAAAAATTGGGTATCAACAGGCACGTCTATCACTGAAAAGTCAACATCAAACCAAGTGGGCCCCATTTGCAAACATAAGCTAATCTCCCAAATAGTAGACCTTTTAGAACTGTCGAAAGCTTTTACATTGATGGCCTCGTCCTTGATTTCATGCAACCCCTTTCCCAATGTCCTGAGTGTTACCAACGGACAAATGTTAAGACTGGACTCCCCATAGACCAGGATCTCGGTGATAAAATAATCTTCACACTGCGCGGTGATGTGCAATGCCTTGTTGTGACTCAATCCCTCCGGTGGTAGCTCGTCTTCGTGAAAAGTGATCTTGTGACTCTCCAACACCTACCCTATCATGTTAGCTATCTCTCTACGGGTGATGTTTCTTGGTACATATTCCTCACTCAGCACTCTTAACAAGGCATTCTTATGCGCATCGAAATTCTGTAGCAAAGCGAGGATAGAAATCTGCGCTGGTGTTTTGTTCAGCTAATCGATGACTAAGTATTCCTTCGCTTGTATCTTTCTCCAGAGATCATCGGCCCCAGTTTCAGTGATGGCTTCTCGACCAGAGGTCTGCTTACTCGATTCAGCCAAGTGTTCTGGGGTGTAAACCCTGTTGGTCCTTGTCATACCCTGTTCTGCAATTGCTTCCCCGAACTTGGCTTTCCCTTTCCTTCTTGCCTCAGCTGTGTAGTCCCATGGTATGGATTTTGTGTGGAATGGTGTTATGGCTGTCATTGCTACCAGAATGGGAACCCTTGCTTTGGAAGTTAATACATCAACTTCAAATGGTGCAGGCGCCTTTGGGGACCCAAACTCGACCTCAATTGGTGTTGGCGTCTTCGCAGATGGTGGTGTTTCAAACTCAAGTGGTATGGACATGTTCACCTCGGCATCTTCAGAAGGCTGAATCTGGACTACAATCGGATTAAGGGTGACTATTGGTTTCTTTGGATCGTCGGCTTCTGCGATCAAACCGATTGATCCTTTGGGATCCTAATCATCCTCTATTTCAATCATGTGAACACCTCCACCCTTGTGATCTGGTAGAGGGTTTTTGCGGACATTTGGAGCAGGCTCCTTTTCCTTGATGATTTTATTGTCAATCAAAGCCTGGATCTTAACCTTCAGGGAGCGGCATTCATCAATAGTGTGCCTTATCATGATAGAATGGTATGCACAGGTTTTATTTGGGTTGACCCTTTGGGAAGGGCTTTTAGGGGTTATAGTAGGGATAGGGGTGACATAACTAACGGCTTTGAGTCTTTCATACAGCTGGTCGATTGTTTCGACAATAGCGGTATATTGTTTGGGCGGTCTGCGGTCAAAATTTGGTCGGGGTCTAGGAAAGTTTTGGCAACGGGGAGGTGATTGATAGTGGGCTTGTTGGGTGTTGTAGGCTTGGTAGACGTGTGAAGGTTAGGAATATCTGGGTGAAGCAGGTTGGTATGTAGGAGGTGGAGGTGACTGATAAGTAGGTAGGGGATTTTGGTAGGAAGGCGAGGGTGCTTGGTAGTTTGGAGTGGGATGATATGTAAGTGGAGGCATGGGATACGTTTTGTATTTGACAGGTGATTTGGTTCTCTGTGCATCCATTATGGCACCTACGTCCCTCTTCTTGGACGTACCACCAGACTGTAGAGCCTTGTTGGTGGCCTGCAAAGCTTCCAAGTTCGTAACCATACCACTTTTAATACCTTCCTCGATCCTTTCTCCCAGTTTGATGATGTCAGAAAATTTGTGATTCTCGATCAACATCAGTCTTTCATAATATTGCGGATCCTAAGCCCGGACGAAAAACTTGATCATCTATTCTTCCTCCAAAGCAGGTCGGATCTTGGCAGCCTCTGATCTCTAACGAGTGGCATACTCGTGGAATGTTTCTGTGGGTTTCTTCTTCAAATTTTGAATGTAAAACACATCCTGTGCATTTTCTGTATTGAACCTGAATCTATCTATAAAGTCAAATGCCATACTCACCCAATTCGACCACTTCTTCAGGTCTTGGCTAATGTACCAAGACAGAGCGTCTCCTTTTAGGCTCCTCATGGAAAGCTTCATTCGAATCCTTTCATCCTTTTCTACTCCGACCAGCTTGTCGCAGTATGTCCTCAAATGGACTTTTGGGTACCCTGTGCCATCAAACATCTCAAACTTGGGAGGTTTTTACCCCTCGGGCAGTTCGACATCTGGTTGTATGCAAAGGTCTTCGTAGTTCAGTCACTTGATCCCCTTGCTTCGTTTGACACCCTGAATTCGGCTAGTCAGTTTCTTGAGTTCTTCTGCAAAGTTTCTAATGAGGGAGTCTTTGTCATCAGACTTAGGTGTTCTTGAGACGGGTGGAACGGAGTGGGGTATGGTTTCCACATAGATGGGGCTGTTATGGTGAGGGTGGGGATGGTCATTTGTGGAGTTTAATGGTCCGGGGATGAGTAGTGGAGTGTTGTTGGAAGTGTGGCAAATATTGCAGTGATGGTGAGGAGCGGGATGGTTAGGCTTAGGGATATTTTGTGGAGGTGTGGGGTTCTGAGTGTTAGGAAAATTGACATCTGGGGCGGTGAAGGAAAACGACAAGCTTTCCAAATTCCGGACCTGATCAAGTTCCTCCTGAAATTTCAGTAATTTTTGCTCGAGTTGGGATGCACTTTCTTTGGAGACATGAGTATCCTGAGTGATTTCTACCCGTTCAAAGGAGTTTTACTTTCTGATGTTGCTTAAATCTCCCATCTTTCCCTTGTTCCTGTTTCTGACGGGACTAGGAGGTGGAGGGCCCTTGGATCTTGTGGAATGTGATGACGATGCCAGAGTGCACGAACTAACCTTTGGGGAAGGGAATAAACAAAAAGCAAAAACAAAATATGTAACAAGTCAGTAAGGATGATAAGAAAGATGTTGCGATATTTAAGCACATAGTGCAGGAAATATAAAGTGTGTCCTAATTTTGGGGACCTCGTTGTGCCCGAGGTAGGCCTAGCGACAAGTTAATTTGGAGAACTTATAATGCTAAATGCCTCATTTTATTGATAAAAAATAAGACGAATCCCAAAATGACACTAAATAAAAGGAAATAAAATATCACTAATGGTCATTGGCCTTATTACATTCATAACATGAAAAAGTAAATTCGTATCTAGTTGGTCCCAAAAGGACCTTCCCCAGGTTGAATGCACTCGTTGATCAAATCCTCCAGCTCGCGTAGGTTCACTAGTAAATATGCCTTTGCTAGGTGTTCTCCTTCATTTCCCTCAAAGTTCTGGCAGTCGGTGACTCTCTTCCTCACTTTTCCTTCCAATACCAGCAGACTGTATTCCAGATATTCCAGCTTTTCGCTAGCTTTGGCGGCTCTCTCTTTCCGCTCATTGATTTGGTCATTTGATGGAAGACTCTTCCGCAAGTCTAGCAAGAGTGGGGGCGTGCTAATCATATCGAAACTAGGGACCTCATGCCTCATTTTCTACAAAACAAAAGGGTTAGACCCTACCCAACCAGACTCGACTATTAAATATCAGAAATGGGCATAAGAAGCATTTAGTTGTCCAAATAAATGCACAGAACATGGTAGCGTCCGTATGGGTTTTGGGAAAACCCGGTGGACTTTGGACAAGGCTATCTTAAAGAGTCATTATGCGGACAACATAACTGACTCGGCTAGGTTTGATAGTGATGCATGCACCTTTAAATAGAGTAAGGTTTCTATGAAGTATTAGACTGGTAATCTTGAGTGGACAACTCAAGAGGGAAAGACACGAAATCGTCGACTACACTATTGATCGACTGGTTTTACCTCAAATACGCCTTTGCCACATTTAGCGGGTGATAATATCGGAAGAGTGCAACCACTCATTATAAGCGTTGCTATGGTATTTTGTTTGGCACGAGTGGAATATGATGTTGAATATGCAGTTGCAATAATTAAAACAAGTTGTCACGTATTTGCACATTCATAAGGTAATAATTACAACAATTTCTCATAATTTACAACTGTATTAAATGAAAGCGATAAAGGGAGAGCATTAAGAAAAAAAAAAAGAAAAAAAAGAGCCAAGTCAGTTTTCGTAGTAGAATAGGAATAAAAACATAGCGGAATTTAAAACAAATAAAGGCATATAAAGAAGCATAAAGTCACAAATAACATGAAATGGTAAAAGCCTTAAAGTAATCCCCAGCAGAGTCGCCATTCTGTCGATGCCCCCTTTTTCTCGCGAAATCGGGTTTATGACATTTCGGAGGACAACTCGTTCCCTTTTGGGAATTGGGTTTTGAATTAAAGAGTCTCCACCTAATGATTAAAGTGCATTAGGACACTACGAAGAATTTTGATTTAGAAACCAGAATTGGGTAAGGGCTAGAAATTATCTCGATGGGAAGGTGTTAGTTACCTCTCAAGATCCACTAGTGTGATTCCCGGCCATGCTACAATTGTAACTTTAAACTCAAAAAACAAGTAGACAAGTAAGTGTGACAAATATGAGAGGGGGTTTAACATAATTGTCGTCAGTAACTGCAGTTAAAAGCAGTTAAAGAAGCTAAAGTTTGATAAGAAAGCAGTTTTAAAATTCTTGAATAAACGAGTAAAAGAGGAGGAAATTTTCACATAGTTGTTACGAGTAATTGAAGTTAAAAGTAGTTAGAGAAGCTGAAGTTTGAGAAAAAACAATTTAAATTTTGAAATAAATAAGAAAGTAAGGGAAGGGGTCCTAAGCTTATACATAATATGGATCACCCACACAACACCCAGTAACCGTTTATACACGTGGTCTTATCGCGTGGTCATCATATCCATATCTACCCTTTCCCACCCCGTTAAGGTATTAAACGTGGAATGGTCTCGTTTTACTTATTGCATGCTATTACCCGTCCCCAATCCTATCACCCCCGACGCATTTGGGACTACTAGTCCTAACGGGAAGGGATATTTGGGCCTTTTATGGTTTTAAAAGGATAAAATTCTAAGGCGATAATCAAAAACACATAGAGCAGATATGGGGAAACCAATAAAATTTAAAGGCTCAAACATGCCTCCTCAACTTAAAGACAGATGGTTTAGCATGTCTTGAACATACTGGTTATGTTCTTCATTAAACTTAAAGGTTGTGGGAGACTGATTTATTACATATTTCAGATAATAAATCCGAATCAGACTTGCCTAATGGTCGTAATTTAACGAAGTCTGATTTAATTAACTAGTTTACCTTATGACTTGCCTAGGTGAAACCTATAGGCATGATATCTATTAATGCAGAAGTGTACTAATTTTAAAGAAGAAGACTTGTTTGTTACAGAAAAACATAAGTTCTGCAGATAAAGCATAGCTACTACTGATTATAGGCAAAATAGACAATTCAGATTTAGTTGATAGCTCATATAGGCATGCTTTCTAGGTGCTAATGATTTTAAAACGTTTACAGTTGAAACAAAAGTGCAGAAGTCCTATAGGCATGGTGTCTAGAATGTTGTTTGTTATTTAAACCTATAAACCGTTTGCCTAGTGATAGATGCATATGCAGAATTCAGGAAGTCCTATACATAGTTATCTATATGATATGCAGCGTTATGAAATCAGAATCTATAGACATGTTCTCTAGATAATACAGAAATTTATAGACATGGTTTCTATTTGAAAATACGGAACCTATAAAAAGGATTTCTATATAGAAATGCAGAACCTATAAATATGATTTCTATATGGAAATGCAGACCCTATAGACATGCTCGCTAGATAATGCAGAAATTTAGAGACATGGTTTCTATACGAAAATGCAGAACTTATAGATGTGGTTTCTATATGAAAATGCAGAACCTGTAAACATGATTTCTATATGAAAATACAAAGTCTATAAACAGGATTTCTATATGAAAATGCAGAAATGAAAGCAGGACATGATTGCACAAGTGTAATAAATATCTATGAACATGATATCT
This sequence comes from Nicotiana glauca, assembly GCA_026770625.1. NCBI lineage: Eukaryota > Viridiplantae > Streptophyta > Magnoliopsida > Solanales > Solanaceae > Nicotiana > Nicotiana glauca. The sequence continues at coordinate 76,335 of MU675271.1, forward strand.
ACCCCTTTATGCATGCATGATTTATCATCCCCTTTTCACTAAAATTTCCAATAGTTATTACAAGATTATTACAACCCAGAATTGAATAAGAAAAATAAAATTACATCAGAAAACTAAAAATTCCAACCAAGGAGAGCATGCGTTAGACTTTTGTCTAAAGCATGAAATAAACCAACTCCAAAGATCAAATTTCCAACGCCTTTCTCTTATTTGTGATGTATCAGAGTTCCCTAAGAGTCTCAGATGGTCTCTGGGAAGTTCTTACAGCCCAATACGTTGCAAAATTGAGTTATAGTGCAGTGTGGAAGAGCCAACCCTCAAATGTCCAAGTTCAGAGGGAACTCATGGTCCCAAAGCAAGGCTCATAGGAATGGGGCAGAACTTAGAATCTAACAGAGAGTGTAAGTTCAAAGAGGGGATTCTAGGCAATACATGCTTGTGGTCATACCCAGCAATTGGAAGTGCTGGCACACCCCAACTATCCTGTTAGCCACATTGTTTGGGGAGTTACGATCCCTTAAAGGATCAGGTCCAGACATGAGCAACAATTTGGATGTTGCCATGTTCTGAACTTTAAATCAAACATATAGAAAGGAATTGAGGTACATGGATTCACAGCAGAAACAGATGCAAAGAGAACATCATACATATTTAACACTGAGCATAGACAACAAAGTACCCAGGATTGTAGAAGCTGTAAAATAAACACATTGGTATGAGGCTGAACACTAAATTAGAACATACTAGTTTCAAGAAAACAAGAAAAGAAAGCAGTAGTCTTGTGCAAACCAAATTGCAAGCAATAGTCAGAATATTTTAGAAGAGAGCTACGAGATTATGTGTGTAAAAGTGTTGAATTGATAGTTGTGTAATTGTAAGTGTCTGAAAACTGTCGAATTCAAGGTGTTGGTGAGAAAGGAGTCGTGCCCCTTTTATAGTGTAGAAGGCAAGTAGAATAAGGTAGGAGAATAATTTAAAAAATTAGTTGTCAATCAATTACACAAGTTTCCCTTTAGTTAAGGGATTCTGATTTCAAACGGGTAAAATAATTAAGGAAAGAGGTTGATCAAACCTTTTCCAAAGTAGCACAAGAAGGGTAAATACACAGAAATTTATTTAAGTAAAAGTCTGATAGCACACGGTTTGTGCAAATAAGGAAAGGAAATCAATAAACAACCAGTAAATCAGTAAAAATCAATCAAACCTAAAAAATGATTCTAAATCATAAGTTGGAAAACCTTTTCGAAAGAAAGAATTCATCACACGTATAAAAGCATACAACCACACCTAAGCACGAAGAACTATTGTGCTAATCAGTAAGAGAGTCTAGCATAGAAGAATTTAAAAGTTCAGAGTCATAAACAAAGAGATTCAAACTTAGTTCATAGACTCAGAATGAGTCTAAAAGAGTCGAGGGTTCCAAAATAGAACCCTAGTCCAAACACAAGATCAACCTCATCAAAACCCCCTAATTCTAGGGTTCCTACTTCGAATCAGATACAGACACGAGGAGGCAAATAATTGAAACATGCTCAGAGATCTCTTTAAGAGACTCATGAGAAAAAAATAGATAGAATAGCAATTTCGAAGCAAACAGAGTAAAGAAACTGATTTTAAGCATAGTGAGGGTAGAAGGAATATGTTTAAGAAAAACCTGGGACTTAAACAAGTTCAGAAGAGAAAAAGAGGTAGTATAACACTTAAGGAAATAATAGAGGAAACATATTTAAAGGAAAATCAAACAAGGTCCAGTAAAAGGCAAACAAAGAACTTAAGAACTCAATAGGCAATACATGCAGTAGGAGAACAAAAATATCAGAAAAGTATATCAACAAGACATATAGGAAAAACATAGCAGGATGAACATGCGAGCATGGTGTAGAAACACAGTAGAAAAACAAGGCACATAAGAACATGCATAGTAGAAGAAAAAAACATAAGAAACAGTAGAAGCACATACGTGACAAATACGCACAAAGAAAAGGAAAAGAAAAGTCGGAGAAACATTTTGAACTTTTTCAGAAACCCTAAATCGAAGAGAAGTAATTTTTGAAAGAAAAAATTGGGAAAAACATTTAAGAACTCAAATAGAGCACATATATAGAACATATTTAATAAAACAATAAGAAAAAACCTCGAATAGCTAGGGTTTCAGAGGAACCCTAAAGCGAGAAAGGCTTGGAAAAGGTCCCATCTGAGTTGGATAAGTCAGACACAGGCTCATAATGTTTGGATACACCTGAGCAAGGCCGGAGAGGCCATAGAACCTTGAATCAGAGAAGATCTGAACGGACACCATCGAGGTTAGACCTCGAAACTTCGAACACCAAACATTCAAGAGCAGAGGGAGATGATTGTAGGCCATCCATGGCCTGAGAGGCCATGGATTTCGGTAAGTTTGAAGTTGAAAATGGTAGAAGACGATTAGGGTTTCAGGAACCTTCAAGAGAGTTTGAGAGATGAGAGTGTTTGGAGGAGGCTGAGAGAAGATAATGAGGGGATTAGGGTAGTCGTTTAGGTTTAATTATGGAAGGTTGGATAGGAGTCATTGATCTTAGAGATCAACGGCCCAGATCAAAAGGGCTTGGGTCGAGTAATTTAAAACGGGTTAAGGGTTGGGTTAAATGGGATTGGGCTGGGCCAAAATTGGGTTCGAAATTGGGTCAATTAGGGAGATCAAATTTGGCTATAATTGAAATAAAGATGGGTCAGATTTTAAATAGCTAGTTTTTCCCTTTCTATTTTATAAAAATAGTAAAAATAATTTTGAAAGAAAATTGAAAGTACTGGATCAGTTAATAATATATAAATATTAATTTAAAAATATTAAAATTAATTTCATAATTATAAAATGCTATTAATTCTTAAAATAGGATAAAATTGCATTTATATGCAATTTAGCTTTTAAAATTCCAAATAAATTTGTAAAAAATATATAAAAATTACCCTAGATACATCTTGGTATAAATATGAGAATAAAATAAGTTATTCACCAAAATAATAATTTTGGGAATAATTATTGGTTTTTGTCCTGCTAAAATAGGCAATAAATTAATTTAAAAATTAGAAAAAATACTAAAATACTTGGATATACTTATGTATGCATATATATGCTATTGTGAAAGCATTTGTCTGCAAAAAATACATAGGAAAAATTCGGTATCAATAGGGAGAACGAGATAAATTGACAGAAAAGTAAAGGAGGCGCAAGAATTTTTATACTGGTTCAGTACCGGTGTGGTACCTACGTCTAGTTCCCTTGGGTCACAAGGGTCCTCTTAGGTATTTTATAAAGGATTACAAATGTGATGATTTTAGTTCGTTCACCATCAACGATATTCAGCAACAATGTTCCTTTGGGAATATTGATGCTACTCCCTTTTGTATTCTAACTCTTCTATCTTTTGTGACACTTTAGACTCAAGAATATAATGATTGTACTAAGAACAAGAAAGTCTTAGAAACCAGTTTGCGTAGTTGCGTGCCTTCGGAGTTCTTTGGTTTCTTCTTTTATAGCCTTTCTGAGTCTTCTGCTTCCTTGTCTTCTAGGATAGTATAGCAAAAATTCTAGTGGTCCTTTCCTTGTGAGGCATATATATCTAAGAGAATGACCCAATGGTTGCCTCGTGAATCCAGCTTAGGATGATAGCTAGATTCATCTTTATTCCTTACGAATTTCCTCCTTCAATCTTCCTTGATTTTAGACTGTCTTGTTTGATTACTTTCTTCATTTCAACTTTAGCGGATTGCTTCCTTCTTGACCTTCTACAAAATCTTCATTCCAATCTTGATTGCCGCCGTGATTGATAAAATCTTGGTCAATCTTGATTGATTCCCTTCTTCTTAGGCTTGATTGATATTCTTTCCAATTCAGGTTATCCGGATGTTGAGTTAATCATCCTTCCTATTAACAAAGTTGTTATTTACCAAGATGAGAATCTGTATACAAGAATATATTATTAGTCAAAACTTTAGGGCTAGTGATCATTATTAAAATTTTAAACTTATAGTTTCCAACGAGATGGAATGGTGTCGATTCAAATAAAAGAAGCACCGAACGGGAATCACTATTGTATCACTAGTAAAACAAACATCCAGCGTAACTTGTTGGACAAATCACTTCACTGTTTGAAATGGACGAAGGTTCTTCAAAACTTCCATTTGTTTTACACCATGCTAATTTACTATCTGATGAAGTCCATTATACACAAAGAACAATTTTGCTTTGTCTTCTATGTCCAGACATATGAAAAGCCTTATAATCTTGGTAATCAAATTAGTTTTGTCAATTCCATGAGTGCGTCAATCAAGTACTATATTGAGAAAGCTTTATACTGTAAAGCTATGTTTCTAAAAAAAAGAATTACTTCCCGCATAGAATGAAAGATATGTTTTTCTTTTAGCATAACATAATCCGTCGTCGACCACTTAATCAAGTCGATTCATTGTTTCTCCATAACAAACATTCAGATTTCCCTTGAATTGTCAATGATAACTCTCATGAATTCCTTAACATTATTGGTATTACTGTGTTCAAAATCATAAAATCAGAGAAGCAAATAATGTTAGTTCAATAAACAAATCATAAAACAATTCTGATCCCACAAGTTTCCTGTGTGTCTTTAAGGAATTTTGTCCCCTCACTGTTGCCCAGGGTTATGGATTGCTTCCTCCCAGGATAGAACAGAAAAACTATTCTGTAATGCTGGCAATCGAAATTACAGAACTTCGGGGAATTCAACAAATGAAACAAATCACACTTGACCCTTTATATATTTGGAAAAATAATTCAACAACGTAGAAAACAGAGGAGAAAATTTCAGATTTTCCACATCTAAAAAATGAGGCCCAGCCTCTAAATTTATAGACAAGGAAAGGGTGATATGGAGATTTGCAATCCAAAAGGTGCCTCTTTCATTTTTCATGCACACCCTTTAAAGAAAAAACATTAATTTTATAGCTTCCCTTTTCTACAGCTAGATATCTATAATATTATAATTACTTAACAATTGTACTTAAATAATTCTCTGACGGTCAATTGTAAAAAAATATACTAAATAAATATATTATTTAGTATGTATTTTGGAACTTGGTGGTATGTTTGATTTGGGAGCCAAGGGGCTCGGGGGTGTATAAGCACATACCATAATTAAAGTTGTAGATTTTCAGCTGATATCTTGTGCATCACTATCATGGAGCTCTAGCGATCGCATAATATTGCTAACTAATTGTGCTTCGCCATCGCATAGCATTGGGAGGGATCTGGGGATATGGCCCATTTGTTCATTGTGGTCACGAAGTCTTGATCATGATTATAAAGGGTCCCGAATGGCCTTGTACACTGTCAAGATCCAAAATCCCTTAAAGGTCGTGATGACGCCTAGTAGAGCTGTCAGGCAAGCCGAAAATACCTGATTAACTTAATAACTCATTTTCGTATTTAAATTTGCGATTTCCTTCAATTTAATACTAAAAGATGCAATTTACAGAGTAAATAATAATAGTTTAACAATTTCAATACTGAAAAACTCATAATCACCCCAAAACCCGGTGTCACAAGTGCATGAGCATCAACTAGGAAGTAAAATAAAATGCAGCATCTGTCCGGAATACAAACTCGATAAAAAAAATATAAATACTCCGAAGGAGACTCTGTTGGCCGCGGGTCTGAATATGGAATGCAGCTCACTGAAGTTCTCGCATCATCCGTGCCTCCGCGCCCAAAGGACCACCTGTACCTGCACAAAAATGTGCATCAAGTGTATATGAGTACGTAAATCAACGTATACCCAGTAAGTATCTAGCCTGACCCTGGAGGAGTAGTGACGAGGGATCGACATCGACACTTGCTAGTGATCTAATAATATCAAGTATAGCAAAGAGGTGGACAAATATGAGACAGAGTAAATAAACAGGATAAACAAGTATAAATACGTGGTACAATTTCTCTCTTAACAACAACTCAAACTCTCCACTAACAAATTCCTACTCAACCGGAGCATATATATATATATATATATATATATATATATATATATATATATATATATATATATATATATATATATATATATTAT